>JAUKWF010000341.1:0-12946 GCA_032356525.1 Eutonina indicans
AGTGGTCGTTATTCAACGTCCATGCCAACATTCGTTCATGAACGCTGTTGAAATGACGGCCACGGTTTACGATTTAGTCAGTCATGAATTCGACTCGCTTCTTCAAGGTGTCAATGTCTATTTGCTGAGCGCTCTGTTCTTTACTTGACTTTGCGATATTCTCTAGAACTTGATTGGTGAGTTTGGCGAATTTCTTCTCCATGTCGCTCATCTTGTCTTGCAAGTCCTTCACTTGTTTCTTGAGAGCCTTTACTTCTTCGGAATCGCCGCCGTTCGATTCGTTTGACGATGCTGAGTCAGCATTCTTAAATAAAATTATTATCATCATACATTGTGGTCCAAAAAACCTAGAACTGTGTTAGCATTTTGTACTGACAGTTCTAATTTCCC
The DNA here is from genome assembly GCA_032356525.1 of Eutonina indicans. Lineage (NCBI taxonomy): Eukaryota > Metazoa > Cnidaria > Hydrozoa > Leptothecata > Eirenidae > Eutonina > Eutonina indicans. The sequence goes on from JAUKWF010000341.1 coordinate 391, forward strand.
GACAGGTTCTTCGTATGTACTATGTGAATGACCCCTTTATAATTGTCTGTTATGATATAATGCTCAGCCGAAATTTTTTGGCAGGGCCATGCTGTACTAAAATATCTTCGGCGGATAACCTTGCCAAGGAACACGATTACGAACTTTGAATGTAGGTGTGTAATTTAAATGATATTATAACATTTTATTTTAAGAAAAGACTCATGGACGGGTGAGAGAGAGAGTGCAAAATTTTGCTCTCTTGAAGCACTATTTTACATGCATAGTGGTATCTATGCGTGATAGTAACCAACATGTGCATATAATGGTGTTAAAGTTGCTGGTTCGACATCAAAATGTTATACTGAGTAGCCAGTGATGACAGCAAGACGGTGTTTTTGGTTTACTATTATTAATTCAGTGACTAATCGAGAGGTAGATCACACCTTCAGGAAGAGAGTAATACGCTAATCAATAATCGTTTTAAATACCAAAATTTATAAAAAGGCATTGTTTTTTTATTAAAGCCTATTCTCCTCCTAAAAGGGGGTATTCAAAAAGTACGTGAAAAGCGAGCAATCATGAAGATGGGGGGCGAAAATTGAGAAATTTGAGCGAACGTACTTTTTGAATGCCCCCAAGTGCGACCTATCTCTAGATCCGCCACTATGATTGGTTAATGTATTTAGTGAAAGGGTTAGTAATGAATGGTTACCTGTTTGAGTGAATGATTAGTTCCAGAGCCACCCTGCAGGACGTGGAAAAGTGAAAAAAATGAGATAGTTTCATTAAATGATTCCCGGATACCCGGGCGTACCTGTGTAGGAAATGTTCAAAGACGAAATTTTGGGCACACGTGTTTGTTCGAAATCGAACGCCCTACAGCTAGTAAAGTCGGCTAAGGATGTGCAACCTCATCATCAGGACACTCGCCTCCAATTTTTGTAAACTTTTATGAGATTACTCGAGTTATGAGAACAGTATAAATTTCTCTCTTGAAAGTACCACCTTTAAAGGTAGAAATTTCTACTAGCTTAAAATGTGCCTGGTCTAATAATGATGTGTTTCACCAGGGTGCTTGATAGGTCTTTTCCACATAAGTTCATAAAGGCCTTAATTCTAGAAGTTTCATTTAACTTCCCACAGAAAAAATATTAAAAAAGCTCTTGCTAGTGAGAAGTCAGACCTTCACAGCCAGAAAATTGCCTGGTGTGCGTACGACTACAAATGAATGTGCGATTAATCATGCTATTTAATGTGTGTTATAGCGTGTGATTTTAAGTGTGCGATTATCTCTCTCCAGAAAGTTATATGGCGTGTGTATGTAATGTATGTGTGTGTGTGTGTGTGCGATCGCAAGAAATCCTTTTTAAACAAAAATTAATTGGTCAGTCGTGTATGTCAAAGGGAAGATGTAGAACCTATCCAGCAAGCAAATATGATGCGATGGAGAGTATTTGTGACGTCCATCTAATAGAAAACACTATTACTCGGGGACTTATCCAAAATGAAATTACATTAACTGGCTAACCATGTTGGTACGATACTTAGAAAGTCATGGTATCATAATACACAGGTTCTTCTTAGGGTAAAAAAATCTTCGACAGCTCGTGTATATATAAGTTCTACATTCACCTCTGTGTATCAAATATGTAAGTTTGCAACAAAAAAAAACATCAGAATTATGCAATTACATTGCATTGTAATGGAAAATAATAGAAAATACCTTGAATTTTGAAGGTGGATTTTTCGAGGGTTGTTTGGCGCGTTGTATATGTTTTAGTTGTTCGTTCGGTTTCACAATATCAAAATCTAATTCAGGTTCTATGAAGAAAAAGAAAAAGATTATATTAGTGTATTGTTAGCACAATGAAAGGATCCCACAAATGACCTCCAAAACACGTCCATACGAAGTTGTGAGTCCGCACTGCGATCGATGTAATTATTCGTCATATCCGACGCACATTGTCGGACGGAACACAAAATCCGATAATCACTGCTTGAGTTTATTTGAGCTTAAAGTTTATTAGGTAGTTTACAGTGGAATATCTCCAACTCGAACTCGCAAGGAGCCAAAAAAAATGTTGACATAGTTAGAGAAAGTTAGAGATAAAGAGATAAAAGTAGTTTAGAGAGTACACAAATATCCAAGCTTTTTGTTCGAGATAAAGAGTAGTCGAGATTCTACTGTATTCTTGCAGAAAAAAGCCGAACTTTCACCCGAACGGACAGGATCAGAAATAGTCTATTTTAGAGAAGCCTGGTTTAATTTTGTTCAAAAAATGTCCAAGAGATAATTATACCTTCTTTAACTTTTTGTATAGGGTGTTCTTGTTCGATTTTGTGCGGTAAAGCCGCCACTGACGCACTGGATGGTGGCGGTGGCTTGGGCGGGTTCTTCCGCGACTCCGAATTCGTTCGATTCATGAAAGGTAGTTGAGGTTTTTCGTCGTGCCTTGAAACCGACGAAAAAGATCGTTGCGTGGGCGGAGATTTGGGAGATTTGGGCGTTTCTGGCTTGTGTGTCGTGGGCGGTTTTGGTTTAGTTGGCTTGGCGGGCGGACCGGGTGCTGGTTTGCTGGCTTTGGTGGGTGGTTTGTTTGGCGGTGCTGGTGCTAGTGGTTTACCGCCTGCAAGTTTCTTTTGTAATTCTAGAAGAAGAATGATACACTATTTGTAAGCACGGTTGGATCAAGAGGTTTACGAAATCTTACAAACATTTTCCCCCAATATATTTGGGTAAATATTTTTCTCTAAGGAGGTACGAACACAACTAAAAAATACAACCAGCAATTATCAAATATTAATTTTAGATGATAAAACTCTAAAGCAGTAACTCGTCCACAAATTTTCCATCCAAAAACTTTTTGCCATTAACTTGCTTGTCTTGTCAAATATTAATGAAAAAGACATATGCTTCATATTTTTATTCTAAAGCTTTCTTTTTTAAGACGGCGTTTTTCTCACATACGAAACATAAATATTTGAACCAAAAAACGTATGTCGTTTACATAAAAAAAATATTTCAGTAGGAAAAAAAACAATCAACAAATTGTGGAGAAGCGTTCTTTATCGAAACGACACACAGTGTAGAATGCTGTATTGTTAGAAATTACTCCTTGGTAGAGACATTTTTGACCAACAGATAACCTGTGTGCTTACCTGCATGCATTCCTCCTCCTAAACCACCTGCCATACCCTAAAAAGAGAAAATAAACGAATTTTCTTAGAAAACCGTTACTACTACAGGAATTTACATAAAAAAAAGGATGAAGACGGATAAAAATTCACAATGATTAGGCAAGAAATCAGATGTTTCAAGGTAAACATTTCTTAAACGCGATCTGTAGTCAAAAGAGATGATAGGATATCTACGAATGCACAAAACGTTTTCCAATCACAGGGCCGGCGAATTCAATTTGAAAGTGGAGGGGCCCAAATCTTTAGTAACTAAGGAGGCCCCCACCCTGGTTGGGGACGACGGGCAAGAATTTACACTTAAATACTCACAAATATGAGTTTTATCAAAATAACTATAAATATTTTAAAATTTATTTATTTTGGCAAAAAATGGGGGCCATGGCCTTACCTGGTTTAGCCGGCCCTGAATTAACTACACTTACTTTGATTCACTTCAACTTATTGCAGTATATTAGAAGTCTGAAAGTTTTATTTGGAATCTCTCTCAGAGATAATGTAAGACGGGCTAATTTTATATTATATTATGTAGGATGGGTGTTTTTATGAGAGCTTTATTTCAACGGTTATTTCAAAAACCGAAAAGATTTAAAAAAATTCTAATGGATATTTTCAAGGAATTTACCACCTGAGTGAAAGCAACTAATACCGAGTTTATATGGAACTAAAAAGAAGAGCACTTATAGCTTATAGCCAAAAAAAATTAAAGGGACGCTTGCTTTTTAAACCAACGAAAGAACGCTACAGGTTAAAGAAATAAGCATGTTACATACAAATTTTGGTTTCTCTGGTTGGGGCGGATGACCATCCGGTTTGTCTTGCATTGGGTTTGCTTTTGCCGCCCTCTTTACAGACGCCTGTTGGTTGATGGGTTTGGGCGTTTCGAGGTTTTCTTCAACTTTCACCGTCTCCAACGGTAACAGCTCGACAAAGTTTTCGGGGAATAGCCCAATTTTCCCGTTGTACTCGCCCTGCATCCATCCCTCGAACACGCTTTTGTTGACAATGATAATGACGTCACCGACATTGAGTTTCAGCTCGTCCTCTTGGTCGGGGTCATAGCCGAAAACCACTTTCGCTTTTTGGACGGACTTGGTCATTTCTTTAGGAGCTGGTGAAAAGAATAACATGAAAATTATAAAACGTCATGGTTATCAATAAAAGTCGGTACATAAATTTAATTTCTTTTAATTATTCATATTCAACCTCAAAAATCCAATTAGGGAGATTCTGTGATAAGGAATACAGCTGACTGTAGTGGTTTTGGCAATAACGTATTTTGGCAGATGTATTTCACTTGTAAAATTTGTACATTTGTTGTATATTAATTAAGAACAGTAAGTAAATAATGAAAATGATATAGATGAATTTGTTTAAATCATTTCTAACCATTAAAGAAAATAACCGATTCTTGTAATAATAAAAAAAGAATAAGACCAATCCAGAAGTGTTCGTGATCATCATTTTTAATAATGAAAATCAAAACACAAGAACACTACAAGGAAAGTAAATCAATCACCATACTATAGAATGATAATATAAAGAAAGAAAGAAAGAGGAAAACATTTCATTCAAGAGATGCTGATAAAGAAATCGAATGCCATATAATCAAACACTTTTTAATATTTAACTAAAGCCGTTGTCATGGATACAATGCACGTTGCTATACAAAGGTTTGAATGAGCTGAGCAGTGTAACGTGACGTCACAATACAAGATTTCTTTAATTTGAACGCCTTACTAAAAAGACATGTTATTTTTTGGAACGAATCTGCATTTTTAAAGTATCTCTACATCTTGTACGATGTCTATCTAATTTCTGCTCTGGGTTTTACTAGAATTCGGCCACGGAAATGGAATATGATTATCCGCTTAATCCGGAGAGTTAATTAAAAAAAGAACTGTAGTTGACATGATGACCACCAGTATACCAAGCGGTACCTTTACGTGACTGCTAGTATAGACAATCCCTCCAGAATAGCCATTCAAAATATGTCACCATGACAGGAAACGAATAGGAAACGAAAATAACAATGAATATATATGTAATCAACAAAATTTGAGTAAAAACTGATGAAAATTGATAAATAAAAGCAGACGACACATTCATTTAACTGCCAAAAAAACAAGACAAAAAAATACAACGTGGTTTGAAAAAACTGGATCCTTCAAATGTGGTTATTTCAATATGTGTATAAAACCACGCTGCTTATGAATCTCTAAATGAGAATGTCGTCAAACCAAAAAAAAATAATGAAAAGTCTCGTTCGTTGTGATCAAAAACAGAGGGTAATCCCCCAAGTTTTCCCTTGTGACCAATAAAGAAAATTGCTAACAGCGGCTACGTAATCCCATTAAGAATGCATCTGTGGAGAAGCGTCTTTTAAAAGCAAGATGGTACATTAGTACTGAAGAGCATATTTTAAAAAGGAGGATTTTAGGAGAAATTAGGATATTTAACAAATAAATATTAAATTACTAGGTAGAATAGTCGAATTTTGGATTTTCGGACATTTCAGTACAAGTTTTTTCCCGTTAAAAAAAAGTCATTAATTTCGAAGTTTAATAACTCAAGTGTCACATAATTTTCAAAATTGGAGGAATTTTGGGAGAGTTCTAAATTCACTCTCTTGCTATTAGAGAATTTAGTTTGTTACATAGTCTAGTAATATCATCCACTGAAAAGTAAAACAGGTACGGATAGAAACTATGCGAAAGGAGGCGATATCAAGGATTTCAATCAGGGAGTATTGTGAACATTTGTGACTTTCCACTGGTTGTACTGATCCCGCCCCTAAGTACGTGTAAATATGGAAACAAGGATATACGAGTATGCAAATAACTCTTACCTGCCGGCACTGGCGGAGCTACTGCTTTCTACAATGTAAAAAATATTAAAAGTATTACTTCATACATAGGATAAATAAAGTATTCTTCATACAACAAGTATTAATTAGAAAGTTCGATAGAATTATCTTGAATTAAAATACACATTACTCTTGAGTTTTTCTTCAGATTATATAAGGCTGTTTTTTTGTATATACTGGTATAGGTTATATATATTTATTTCTCGCTTTTATATATAACTTTCAGACGAGAGCTTTCCAATAAACAAATAAAAAGTATTATAATACTATAAAAGGATTCACCATTTTTTTATTTACATATAGAAGTCCCTTTGAATCTATTTCTGTTCGGCTAGAGCAGAAGTGCTAAGTTATTTGAAATTTATTTTTAAAAAAGCTCACAACTCAAATTTTTCAATTTTTTAATTCCTTCTTCGTAGTTACGTTGATTATTTCAACCATGAAGCTTCATGTTTCAACACATCATAGTTCAAATACATTTTAAATTCGAATCTTGAGCTTCGATGTTACCTGTAATGTACATGTCAAAAACGAAGACAATTTCGAGAGAATCTCAAGCAACGTATAGGAGTTTTTTTTTTATTTGAGAGACTCGAATTACGAAAAAACATACTTGTAAGAATATTTTAAGGAAATTTAAGGGTGACAATGCTAGCTATGTCTTCATCAGGGGCGGATCCAGACAACTGCTTGTGCTGCCCAAGCAGGGGTGGAATTGGGAGTTAAGTGTTTATTACAGCTATTTCTATGTTATTGCAGATAGAAATACACCATTTTACAGATTTGAGCAGGGGTAAAATTAAATTCTGTATCCGCCCCTGTTCATATTTCGATTTCAGAAAACTAATTTCAAAAATGGCGTGATACATCAGAGATGAGATCATTGATCTCGGATTACGTGAAATCAGAGAGTCAACATCGAAATTGACTTAGATCTTTCTTTACCATACTCACCTTTTCAGGTTCAGCAGGCCTACTTGGTGGTGGTGCATGTTCTGCTGGTTTTGGTGGTTCACCCCCGCTCACAGATTTTCCAGTCTTCTTCAGTTTGTTTCTATTCAAATCACCGATTGATAAGCCAAAACCAACACCAGATTTTGGACGATTTGTATTAATCTCAGCTGGTTGAGCAATAGGTGGAGCGACACTCACTAAAGACGAAAAAGGTTATATCAAGGCTATGTTAAATAATTTGAGTGGTTATACAAAGCAGTATTGTTAACTGGATTCACCCAATCCTTTGGTACGTCTAAGAAATTCAACATCTGAAAGTATTGTGAAAAAAAACACATGTCGACTAAGTATCAACTTTAACTGGTATAGTAATTAAAGGTTGCTACAATATTATAATTAATGTTATTTTTATGGAGGAAATGAAAAAGGCTTCATAAGTAACCTTTTAAACGTTTTAAACGCAAGAATAATTTAGAGGGCCTCCCAAAAGAATATTTTTGATAGCGATTTTTATATATTTATATACCTGCTTATCTAGGTTATCTAGTATTGTCATAACTGCGATTTTAAAGCAGACACTAAGGAAGGACTTCAATTATCAAGCCTTACCAGGTTCAATTGGTTGTGGTAATGGGGGAGCTTCTGCTGGTGCTTCATCCTCGATAATCATGTCAACAAAGTTCGATGGAAACATGCCAACTTTATCCTTTAGCTTTCCTTTCCACCAGCCTTCGTCATCTTCGTCTAAGATTTCGACAAGATCACCAACCTCCAGGCTAATCTCGTCAGACTGCACTGCATCATACTGGAATGTAACACGTGCAAATTTCTTTTTAGCAGTTACCACTGGTGGAGCAGGTTTGGCACCTGGTAGAGCTGGATGGTGTGGCAGGGCTGGTGCTGGTGTCTTAACTTCCTCTTCGATTTGCTCCACAAAGTTTTCAGGAAACATGCCACGTTTGCCGTTTACTTCTCCTTCCCACCAGCCACCATCTTCTTTCTTTATATTTGTGACGATATCACCAACTTTCAATGAGAGTTCATCGGGTTGGTCAGCTACATAGTCGAAAGTCACCTTTGCAATCACTAAAAAAAATTCAATCAAGCATAAAATATCAATAGAAGAAAAATGAATAAATATATTTCATAAAACACAAATATTGATGACAATTAATACTCTAAGTGAATTACTGTTTATTGACTATCAATTAAACTACTACAACAGTAAAATAAACTAACTATCAACTTAAACATTGCATCATTGATAAATTATACTTTTGAGACATATATACTGCACCTACTTATGATTTGATCAAAACTATTATACACGCTGTAAATACACAAAGCGATTGAGGGGCAGTGATTACGTTACAAACATGTTTTTTCGAGAGAATATGTGAGTATTAAATAAATGAAAATATTTCCAAAAAAAAATTTAAAAAAAAAAATCAAATGTAGGATTATCATTACAGTATATTATTTAGTATATAACAATTATACATATTTTATCTTGTTCTTTGGATGAACATTTATAATAGTAAACATATGAACAAGCCTTTCTTCATGTTAATCTTAATAAATCGAAATCGTTGTAATTCCCCTTGCCTCTACAAAACACTGTAGGAATCATCTGAAACTGTGGCGTGCATCTCATCCAACAATCTCTGGTCTCAAACTGAAGTGAAAGTCAACAGCGAATTAGACAAAGAAGAGTAAAACCTAGGATTTATTTGCCGCTGGGACAGTGGTGTAACTTCGTATTTTTGGCAATAGTTTTGGAAACAATATTTTTACGTTTTTCAGTAGTTCGCAAAAACATTTGGCTGTCCAACATTAGCTGTTTTCACGAGTGTACAGTACATAAATACTAATCTTGAGTAAACAAAGACTAGATAAAGAAGCAAACTAGATATGAGAAATTAATGATATGATATATACATACATAAAAGGCTTTTATTTTTCTAGACATGGCTAAAAATAGTTCGAGTCGAACTACTGAAAGGTCTCAAATTTATTTTTTGAGTAGTCCGCCAGAAGATATGGCCGTCTCGTACTGTCGGACTACAATGAAGTTACACAACTGTGGGATGCCTTTGCCATTGGTTCTGGGTTGGATGCAGTCAATTGTTCAACTCAGGTATTCTGTAACTGTAATAGCCAGGATGAGCCTGTAGTTATCCAACCAACTGATCCACCTCATAAACCTGTGTCCTCATTGTTCTATCCGGCAATATCTTCAATACATATTAGAAACTGAGACATGGTCATGATCAGTTATGTATTACCTAAGAGTAGTTGATGTATAATATCAAATCGTTAATACCAAAAATAAGGAGATTTTATAAGAGCTCACAAAGGCTGAAACTGAATTTAGAAAATTATGAGTGTTAAATTGTCATTTATGTAGCAGGCTTATAAATTTTGGGGAAAAAAGAATATTACAGTAAGAAACTATTTTAAAATATTCTTTACCCTGCTAGTAAGCCAGCTTCTTTATTGTGTGAGTAAAGTGTTTGTATATATACAGCTTTTATTGTATAATGGTTTATATCACAAATCATTAAAAAACAAGTTGCGCTATTAGAACTAATGTCTCAATTAAAATTTAAATAGTAGTTATTCCAAAACCACCATTAAATATTGCGTAGTCGTAATATATCTCATTGTTCGTTGACACACGCTTTTTAATTCAAACATTTTGTTTAACAGTTCCGATAAGCAAAGGAAATGTCTTTGTGTAAATAATATTTGGATGATTTTCTTAATTCTTTAGACAAATTTTATCAAAAAATTAAATATAATTTGAACATCAACTACTCAAAATTTGTAACCGATGATTTTTTTTTAGTAGTTAGTTTATTCTTTGCCATATATAGTTAAAAATACAAAATATTAATCCTATTAAAATATCATAAGTGGCTGGAACAAGCAGAAAAGAGTTTGTCTTATCATCAAGTCCCGTTGGTTGTGATATCTGAACTATTCTTTGATATTATTTTTTACTTTATGTGGAGGTTAACCAAATCATTCTATCCCACGTGTTAACCTTAACCTTAATGTCTATTTAGACATGCTTATTTCATGGGGTGTAGAATCATCATAACATAGTATTCTATTTAATATATTGACGCAATACTGACTGTTTATTCATCTGTACCTGGGAAATACAAAGCCCAAGGTCAAATGTGGTCAAATGTGAAGTCCAAGCTTGCAAAATTTCCGGCAAAGAACAGCTAAACCAATCAAAAGCAGGGATTTACCTATACAACAGTCACATTTAAAAATGGTGTCCAGGTAATAAATATTTATATATTGTATCATAGCTTCACGAGATTGATTGGAAACATTGTGCCCAAATAAAATTATAGCTACATGTTTTATCTAGTTCTTTAGTAACCAGGGTGTCTGGCTTCACTATTTTCATATCCAATGTCATTGTATCAAAGGCAAGAAGGAAGGTGTTGAGATTAGTTTCTGATCTAGTTCTCTAGTTTTTTATTTAGATTGGGGAACTGTCAGACAGTCTGATAAATCCTTCTTATTGCATACAGCTGTAACCATGCAATTACAAAATTATTAAAGACAGTAGAATTTTTTAAGAGTGTTATTACACTAACTAACAATAGAAGACTTGCCATTAGAGCTACCATTTTGAAACTAACAAACTTACAGATGACATATAATATATAACTATCATAAACATATTCACTCTTCTACTCCTTTAAGCTGCATGTACATTTTATTATATATCTTTATCTCTGTTTATTCATCAATTCCCCAGACTTCCCAAAAAAAAACTGCAGTTTAATTTTTTTTATGATATGATGAGCTCAAACTTTTGGCTTTAAAATGATTTGTTCCATTTGATTGCAAGTTCAACATTATATTTATTATATAGTGTGTTAGCCAAAATATATACTTTGCTTATCAGATTGCTTTTCTGCTCTGCATGTCATTTTATTGTTAAAGAGGTAAAAATTAACCGTGTAATTACATGCTTACTCCCTAAAAAATTAACCATGCAAAAAGAGGATTTCCCAGACTGTCGTCAGACTGTCAGACTGTAAAATGCAAACCAGAAACTTGCAACTTCTTAACCACAGCCAATATTTCAAATAAGATTAACTGAAAAATATATTAAATAACTGAAAAAATGTTAGAAAAATGATTCATACCAATATTTTCCCTTGAATCACTCACTTTCATTTTCTAACTAAACTGTAGTAAACAACAACAGATAGAACACAAAACATAATCAGTCAGGCTCATTGGGATGTAATATTTATTTTTCAAAGATCTCCCTTAAAGAATCTTATTGTGAATTTTAATAATAAGATATCAGCTTACCCATTATGAATATCTTGAACTAAATAAACCAAACAAAAATTATTATAAAGCCTAATTTAGTTTTGTTGAAAATTTCAACTTATCAGCTGTTCTCCACCTTACTGCTTGTTCAAGAAAACGCCATTTTAATGTTTGAACCTAACCTTTTTGGATCTGTTGTTTATATGAAGGCATATTAACAACACTAACCGATTGCGTATACTATAGCCTATTGCTATACTCATTTATGACAAGTTAGACGCGCGCGCGGCTTCTGTATGCTTAAAAAAATTCAAAATTCAAAAACTCCGATTTCCCAGTTTTCCCGATATCGGGCATGCGAAGGGAGTCTTGGATCAAGACTAACCGGTGACCGGACTCTATAAGAAATGTAGAGCTTTACCAATCGCCAGCCATATCTCATGGCAAACAATAAAACTCTTCCCGTTGCGACCACCGACATCGTCGGGTTCTTTTTACGGCACCACGTGAAAAAGTAAACTCCAACACGATACTAGATGAGAGACACACACACAGGGAATATTAATATGCTAGAAATCCCAAAAATCAAGATGGTAACTAATAAACGTTTTATTCGAAATTTATTCGAAATTTAGCTTATCTCAATATGTGGACCTTTTCTCTTCATTAGTTATCATAATTTAATTTAAAAAAAACTACACAATTTTCAATGCTGCATTTAAGCATGAATATGATAGAGCTTTTAAGAAAAAAGTAAAGAGAAAAGCTTAAGTAGATCCTAAATCACGTTTTTTGTACCTCCACTGACCAAGTATTGTACAATCCCCCGGAAACGGGATACTGGCTGTTCATTCATCTGTACTGGGAAATACAAAGCCAAGTACAGATAAACAAACAGTCAATATCCTGTTTATTACCTAGGTCCTTGAAAGAAATTTCACAATTTATATGCATCAGAGTCGGGCGTGGTTTTGTGATGGTAAATATAGTAGACGCGAGGTTTTTGTTTTGGGTTGGGAAGAAATGGCGATTGAGATACTTTACATTGCCAAAATACGATCTACTTTAAGGGGATTAAATTTCGCGGGGATTAAATTTCGCGGATTTTGCGGATTTTGGCCTTGTCCGCGAAAATCCGCGAAATTTAATCTTTTTGAAGATTTAAAGAGAGGCCATCCGCGAAATTTAATCCCCGCGAAAATTTTGAAAATAAGTTCAGATCTTTAAAATTAGAAAATTAATTGCAAATTT
>JAUKWF010000342.1:0-12944 GCA_032356525.1 Eutonina indicans
AAAAAAGATATTTGATTAATTTTTCGATTTTTGAGCTCTTGTAGACTTTATCTAACATTATGGTTGAACAAAAATTTTTTTTTTTGCAAACCTCCGTTCCCCTTTAATAAAGTCATATACACACTGTACTTATAAAGGTCGGGGAAATGTCCGGTCGGAGAAATGTCTGCTCGTGAAAGTACCCATTGTGGTGATGTCTGTCGGGAAAATGTCCGTCGGGGGAATTGTCTGTCAGTCTGTCTAATAAGACAACAAAATGAACCCTGAAATACGATCAGTATGTATCAGGAGTTTGAGTTGTTTTTGAACAATCTGCCAATGATGACGAAATGTTTTTCAATTGGCAAACCGTTTTAAATGTTTTAAAGAAGACAAGGTTTTGCTTTTTTAAAAGAACAGGCCCCGGAACCACTATACATAACGATATCAGAGTGTAAAATTGAAAACACCTGTTGGGAAGAAAAATTTGTTTTAAGAACTTTTGCCGATGGTGACACTTTGTTTTTAACAGTTACCTTAAAGGTATTAAATTTCGCGGGTATTTAATTTCGCGTTTTTCGCGTTTTTTAAAGAAATCACGAAATTAAGTACCCGCGAAATGCAATTTTTTCTCTTTGAAATAAAAGTTTAGGCAAAAAATCGTGTTTTAGACGTCTCTCTTTTTCTAAAACGCGAAATAATACCCGCGAAATCGAAAATTTTCTTCACTCGCGAAATTAAGTACCCGCGAAATTAAATACCTTTAAGGTATACCTTTCGGGCAAGTTGAAGTCATCAGTACATTCACATGGTCCACACTTCCCTCTGGCGTGTATATCACAGTACGTTGTTCGTAGAGCTTGCAATTTTTCCAGTCTCTCCACTTTCTCTGTTAACTTGTCTAACTGTCCAACTACAGTCCACGCATTGCTGGTGTAGCCACTGAGAAAGGCTGCGAAGCCGACAGCAATGAAAATGAGATGGCGCATCTTCAGTCGTTGCTTGTTGTTCAGTGTTTATAACCAGAGTGATGTTATTTTGTCTTTTCTGGAGGTATCTAGAATGCTCTTAAAAATGTGTGCTAACTTTTAATATTTTGTTTGTTTCAATAATCAACAAAAAAATGTTTATTTTCGAGATAAATGTTTGTCTTCAGTGAAATGTGCAAAGTAACAAATGCAGCTGCGGTGTATTCAATGTGCAAGTTTGGTTAGTACGTTTTTTGTTGCGCTGGAGGTGAAAAAAACACGTTTATTCTGTACTTGTTAAAGTCCTTGTTTTTCTTATAAGAGGAGGATGTGGGAAATGTCATACAGTAGCTTAATCACGGCACAATGGGTGAAAGTTGCACTCTTACATGGTTGTATATGTTTTCACATCCTCGGTCTACTTAAATCTTATATACCTACTTATATGGCTACTTTATATGCTTATTATCTTATATCTTTAATGCACATTGGATGGTGAGTGTTGATATCCTTCACATTAAAACTGTCACCTTCCTAAAGAGTCTTAGAGACTTCCTATAATTTCTAATTTGTGTTTATAAAAAACGGTTGGGTCGCTAAATATATTGTTTCAACATTATTCAAGTCAATATATGATCAGGAGGTTAACAGATAAATACTCTCAAAAGTTGTTTTCAAAGCAATGTCAAATCTAATCACGTGAGATGGTTGTTGTATGTAACACCTGTTCTTTTTGATTTTGAATACTGTACACAGAAATTAAATATTGCATGCTTTTCGAACGTTCACAAATTACAACATTTTGACAATGGTTTTTTTCCCGTAATTCAAATTTCCGATAATTCAAAAAAATCTTATTTTTAGCTGGATTCGGTCAGATTTAGATTTCTATTTTGTTTAAACCATTAATTTAAAAAGAACCAAATTGAAGTACCCGAAGTTAGTTGCCTTAGTAACCATATTAGATTCATCTATACGTGAATTTGAAACAAAAAATCTCCTGCGCTTGTTGTTAAAAATGTCACTCTTATCGATTTTATTTGTTTTTTAGACGATATAAAATAAATGTAAGGTCCATATCATTTTCAAAATGGAAGGTTGTGGTTGCTTCTCAAGTATTGCAAAAGCTATATGTGGAAAAGAAAGGTTTTAATTTTAAATTTCGATTCCCTTTCTTTTTCAAAATTATCATTCCTTCATTGAATGGAAGAAGAACGAAAAATTTAATTAACATCTCATTAGTTATTGTACTAATTAAGTAAATCAACGTTTATTTATTCTTAGTATTACTTGTGTTTGAAAAAATGTTATGCATTTTCATGAATTAGTTATTAACCAAAACATACTATCCAAAATAGATTAATTGGTATCATTTGATATGCAAACTTAGTTAAATGTTCAAATTTGCAAAGCGTTCATAAATCTTTACGCACAGAGGCAACATAAATTCAAGAGGAGAGTGAACGGTAATTGAAAAGTCATTAACTGTTAGATTTTGTTTTTAATCATAGTTTACTCTCCTCTTGAAATTTTGCTACACCCCTGAGCCGCCTCTCATTCGATCTTTGTGTTACTTTACTGTTTCTATATTTAATCAAAGTTTTTGTATATATTTGTTTATAAACATTTTTTTGTATTATAGTGCACCGAGGGCAAAGTATAGCGAACACGAGTATACTATAGAGGTTAGTACTAAATTTTCGTTTAATGTTCTGTTAATTATGCATACGGTTTTCCCACTCAGCCCTTCCTCGACGGTTCTCTCCTTGTTTCAATTTTTTTCTATCTTGCAGATAGACGTTCGAATCTAAGGTAACTGCGCGATATGTTGCATTATTTTTGTTGTTGTTAGAAATCTGTCAAGGTATTTCATCTGTACACGCGCTTCGTACTCCTATTTTACTCTTGAGATTGTGTCCTGGCATGTTGCCACTGTTGGCAAACGTTGATGTTATAATTACAACTTAATGATTTCTTTTTACTTTTTTTTAGTTTGAAAATTTGATTGAAGAGGTTTGTAAAATTATATTCATTTATTTAAAACTTCCCGAAATGTTTTATTGCAACTTGAGATGGGATATTTTCCGGTTAAACTACAGTGGCAGATCTAGTTCTACTTCTAAACATACAGGAGGAGTGTAAACAATAATTAAATTACCGTAATTCTTCACAAAATATTTAACGACAGTTAATTGTATACTACTTTCTCCTGTATTTGAGAAGTAGTGCTGTATCCGCCACTGAATGACAAACAGTGAAACACAAATTCTTTCAAAATTCATTCATTCATAAAAAAACAACCTAGAGCAAGTAGTTGGAACTAAGATATATTAAATAATAATAATTCTGAAATATTTTTATTTTTTTATTTTTTCTAGGAGGATTTCTATGCACCAGCTCAGTAAGTTATAGTTTCAACCTACTTGATTTAATGTTAGTTTTGTGAATGTATATTGATAAATCAGCATCATCAATTCTGTATAACTTGGTGAAAAAATATTGATCTTTATAAACCATTTCGCCAGTCACTGTTGGTTCTTACCGGATCTCTGTCATCATCGTCATGATGATAGCAACTAGAACATTAAATAGATACTGATACCAACAATTTTTATATTTGTATTCAATATATTTCGACATTATTCATGTCTCATGTCATCATACATAGAACATTGAACTAGAACATTGTTTCTAGTTTCTAGCTGTTGTTTTTAGTCAACGTCCTCTGACAATGCAACGTCCTCTTCAAATTCAGCCTGTGCGGTCGTTCTGACAATGTGATGTCAATCAACCAATCAGAATTCAAATTCTAGTATCGGAAATTATTGAAATATCGAGCTTAAATTACAGTGTTCTAACAACTTGATGTTAAAATGAACCAATCAGAATTTGAATTCTAGTATTGGAAATTATTGAAATATCGATCTTAAATTACAGTGTTCTGACAACTTGATGATAATCAACCAATCAGAATTTGAATTCTAGTATTGGAAATTATTGAAATATCGAGCTTAAATTACAGTGTTCTGACAACTTGATGATAATCAACCAATCAGAATTTGAATTCTAGTATTGGAAATTATTGAAATATCGAGCTTAAATTACAGTGTTCTGACAACTTGATGATAATCAACCAATCAGAATCTGAATTCTAGTATTGGAAATTATCGAAATATCGAGCTTAAATTACAGTGTTCTGATAATTTGATGATAATCAACCAATCAGAATTTGAATTCTAGTATTGGAAATTATTGAAATATCGAACTTAAAGTTGCAGTGCTGATTATTGACGGAACTTTATGTATGTTTATTTTGTGTTTAGGAATGTTGTTTCGGATGTCGAGAAGAAGTTGTTGAAGAAAGGTCGATTCGGTGAATTGTTAGAACATCAACAGCAACTTGGCGAAAGACAAGAAGAAATAGTAAGTTAAATACCCAAGAACATCTAATTATATAGTCTTGTATACAGTAGTAACGTAACCTTGGGGTGTTAAACACGGTGTTAGCCGGATTATGATGGTAAGCATCCTAAATAAAGTTTGCAATCTACATTAGAAATAAAACATACAGAGGTTTTTTTGTATTAAGATAGTTAAAGCCGAGCAACGGGTGCATATATTTATACTTTGTTTTATTCAGATTGGGTTATTTTTCTTTTGTTATTTATAGCTTCGTCAGCAAGAAGAAGATGCAAGACTTGAAGATGAGGTTAGTTTACTTGAAATGTCTTCTCCCTTTTGTTTTGTTTTGTTTCTATTAGTCATTTCAAGAGTTTAATCATATACTATGAAACAAACTCTACTCTTTAGTGGGGCTCACTGATATAGTAAATTCAAATTGTTATTGATAGTCCATCTAATAGCTGCTGAATACTCTGTTGTTAATAGCTTTATCTTTTTCATTACAGGCGTATGTACAAGCAAAAAAAGAGGCTGCTAAAGCAAGAAAGTTGAAACAGGTTCTTATCTTTTTATTATTTTAATTCGTTCTTCCGTACATGGGGTCATAAAATGATGGTGTCCCCAAAATTATTAATTCATATTTATCCAGGAGTCTCTTCAGTTCTATAGAACTGTTATCATTGAGGGTCCTGCCTTCCTTGCGAAACACCTACGAAGGAGCCCTATGGAGGTATGGATCCACGGATCCATAAGAAGATGATAAAACTATTTTACTTTACTTGAATATGATAAAAAACGATATGAAGGTAATTTCATAGTTGAACGTAAGTATGATAAAACAAAGTCTTTTTCTTTAGACTTTTGACAAGAACACATTGGCGAAACTGCGCATGAACAACACTGTCGAGTTTTCGAAATGGTTAGCTGAAGAAGAAATTGACGTAACCAGTCCCAATCTTGACATCGAAGATTTTGATTCGTTTCTGGAGAAGATGAGAGCGAAAAATAAAGCATTATGTAAGCTTCCTCCTAGATCAAATGTCTTTAAATCAGATTATGTTTTGAATCCCACTAAAACCTGATGTCTTTTTTTTTCAAATTATTTTTCCTTGGATTTTGCTAATTTTTAAATGAAAATAAGAAGGTATTTTTCTTCTAAGCCAAATAATGTTTGGTGTGGTGACTAACCACCCATCAGTTGTCAATTGTGACCTTCCAAGTAATTTAGAGTACATAAGCTTGGACAGATCAAGAACCGATGCATTTAACAGATCGTTGACCGATCAACGAGAAAAAAAACAATACAATTTTCTTGTCATGATCAGTGTTGATCGGTTACCTGATCGGTTATTTGCGTTTCGATCAGTCAAATGACCTCTATAAGTATTTTTTTCTATGCCAGGTGCAAAAAAACAGATGGATCGTGGTCAGATAAATTCTATGTACTCCAAACCGCTTGAAAGGTCACGATTGTCATTGAACAGTGCAGGGGTTTAAAGTTTTTTTTACCGTCAAATTCGAAATTGTTTCGAATTCGTTAAAACGACGTTGTGTGTTTAACAGGGAGATTGAAATTTCACATTTTTTTCTTATCTTTGTTAGCATTGGACGACGAAGACGATTCCGCGCACTTTGAGCAGACATTGAAGCAAGGTGTCAAAGCTACCAAGATCGCCGGCGATGCTATGAACGCCCTGCAACCTGTTGAACTGCACGCTGTTAGTAATATCACCAGTACATCAACAACAGCCACGCATCATTCATCTGCCATCAACAACCACGATCAGTCCTACGGACGCCCGTTCACGCCCGACTTTTCATCCATCACTAGCAACGCCTCAGATTTGTCTATATCGACCAACAACACACCCTCTAAGGATTTACCGAGAGACTACGACGGTTTCGATACGTCTCGAACAGAGAACAGTTCCAGTATAGTGTCAGCTTCGTCAGATATAGAAGCTACGCCTACGAATGATAGCACTTTTGTAGTAAGCAGCCGGGATGAATCCAAAATGAATGGGGATGACAGCTACAGTAAGACACATACACCGACAACTATCACCACAAAAGCTTTGATAACAACACCAAGAAGTGCGAACAAAGCTAACACCTCCTCGATATCAAACGGTGATGCAAAGACATACCACACACCTTCATCGTCGTTTAAGTTGATGAATAACCTGAACTTGTCGGACAGTAAAAGAAGTCTAGATTCGTCTTCTGCTTCTTCCGCCAGAGGTTTTGATAACAGTGCTTTCCTTGGTGACAGTAGTGGAATGACGAATGGTGATGGTTCTGATGGTAGTGGGGGATTCGGAGATTTCGGTGATGATGATGACTTTGTTAGCGCTGATGGTGATTTTGAAGAAATGCTAGTGTGAGGGATGCATCAAATATCAGGGTCGAATGAAGGGATCAGCAATAGTGTTTATCACGTATGAATTCAACTATGTCCACTAAAATGAAAATATTGTCAAAACTGTCTGGTGGTTTAAAGGGGACTTCAGGAATTTTTGAATGCTCTATAGACCAGGTGAAATTACAGTACAGTATTTGTAGTATATCTAAAATGTTGTTCTAATTGGGTGGGTTCGCTTCGCTGTTTAATCTTTTTGATCTGCAGAATATTTTCCCATAACCATTAGAGAGATAAAATTGAAAACACGAATGATTTTAAAATTTCCAAATGAGAGGTATATACATAAATTAGGATAATTTCTTGCATTGATCATTTTTTTGTATATATGTCTAGTTTTATGAGAACATTTACTTTCAATATATATATAGGATTTATTTATTGACAATTTTTAAAATTTACAATTGCAGGGGGGGGGTAATAGTTAGCTTATTAATAAAAATCTTTTTGTTGTTCTTTATTTTTTTTTTTACCTTTTTAGGTATTATTAGGCGCACGTTATTAATTCTGACACTGTTTAGCCGTTTATTAACATTGAGTAGATTTATGTCCAACCTTTATGACCAAGAGTGTTTTCGACAGCGTCTTTGGAAAAAATTTTACAGTTCATATTTCATGATATATATTTCAAGGGGATTATTAAGCAGGTGTGAATTTTACAATTCAAATTTAAAATAAGTTTGTCTTTTTAATTATTGTTCTTACGATTATTTTGTTTCACTGTTTTGATTTTAATTTATTGATTTGTTTTTTCATCGGTCATTTAACCGCTCACGACTGGTGAAAAGATACTTATATCGGTGTTTGACTGATCAAAATGAAAATAACCGGTCAAGTAACCGATCCGCGGCCGAATGGATACGGCGCTGGGTACAACGGTCACTTCGAGGCTTTAGGTGGTGAAAATTGCTAATCACTGTTAATTCCATAGGGCTCCTTTGTAGGTGTTTCACAAGGAAGGCAGGACCCTCGTTGATAACAGTTCTGTAGAACTGAAGAGTCTATTCTGGGTAAATATGAATATTAATAATAATAATTTATTTTGACCGGTGAAAGAGAAATTTTTACTGGTCATTTTCCCTTGTTGATCGGTCAACGATCGCTTAAACTGTACAGGTTCTTGAGCGATCAAAATCTACGTACCCCAAATCGCTTGGAAGGTCACAAATAAAACATTTTCAAGTACTGGTGTACGGTAGTGTGTTTGAAATTTTCCCGAAATACATAGGTTCAAATTTTTGTTTTGGAAAAATTGAGTGGCCTCTCTAAATCATGCCAACAAAACAATTTGCTTAAAAGATATCCGTATATATTATGCGTAGTTATTATTATTATTATTGTTTCTTATATTTAAGATATCTTTATAAAATAATCATATATTTTGTTTGTATACGCATTTGGCGAAATAATAAGAGTTTTGAAATTGTTTAAAATATTATATTTGTTTTGCATCTTCTTCACCACTCTGAAAAATAGTTTTCTAGTTTATATTTTAATATGCATTTCAAGCGTACTTTCTTTATACTATGCGTATATATATATTTTAAACATCAATTTGGAGAGTCTTAGTCAGACCTGTGATCAGCCATCATAATTTCAACAATAAATACAGACCGGAACATCAACGCTGCTGTACACATCATTTCGACCAAATAATTTTATCGTAAAATCCTGATTAGCACACAAGTCTATATGAAAACATTACTTTTGAGCTTTAGAGAGCTAAATTTTGAGTGTTAGTACCTATCCTTAGTTAAAGTTTGAAGTTAGCATAGGATTACCAAAATCTTAAGCGTAAAAGATTTTCTAATTTCAAATCTCTCTAACTCTTTCTGACCCAAACTATTTGACACTTAACTTGACACTTTTTGGACTTTGCTTATTTGTTGCCAGTCAGCCGCTCTCTAGTGCATGGGTCGCGGAGCTCCTTGGTGTCTACCTTGGGGTCCAGGACCATAAGAATATTTGTTGCCATATGACAACAAGGGGCTAGAAAGGGTAATTGGAATTTCTTTCTGTTTTACATTTCGAAATAGAGACTTAACCGTTCATGGACAGCTCACGCCTTTTGAAAATGTTATTTCCGCAACTTTCGCGCTTTGTTTTTTTTTTCAGGAAGATAAATAAATAATTGCAAGTAATGACATCATCATCGTGTCATGTCCTCATCGCAGCGACCGGTAGCGTAGCCACTATCAAAATCCCTCTGCTCGTCAAAAGGTTGAAAGAAAATATTCCAGAGGTAAGCTGATAGGCTTGTCGCAGGTCTACATTGAATTTACTTTCAAAGTCTTCGAGTTGAAAATGATAATTTCCTTTCCATAGTAAACAGGTGTTTTACGCGATGTCTGTTGTTTGTCTGTTGTGATTGCAGGATGTTCATCTGTCGTTCGTTTACGGCTTGCCAGGTGGTGGATCCTCTCTTGTTTTCCCTGTTGACTACCAAACTAAAGAAACTCTTGTTCACACATGCCTCTCTGTTAAACAATCAACAAAAAGATATTGGGTTGTTAAGAAATCCAGGGATTCATAGAACTTGCCCAACAAATATGTTTCTGTTTTTCATCATTCAGATTTCGATGAAATTGATTTTGACAAAGAATGCTGACTTCTTCCTTCAACAAGAACAACTAGATGAAATTGAAAACAACTTTTCATGTTCAATATACAGAGACGAAGATGAATGGAAGGTGAGAACTTTATAACTCCTTCTTTTTCTCAAACGCAAAATTTTGTACCCGCGAAATCTGTTTTGTTTTGTCGATCGCGAAATTTTGTACCGGCGAAATGAAATACCTTCAAGACAATCACCGGCGAAATGAAATACCTTCAAGGTAATCACCGGCGAAATGAAATACCTTCAAGGTAATCACCGGCGAAATGAAATACCTTCAAGGTAATCACCGGCGAAATGAAATACCTTGATGGCTATTCCGACCATAAAAACGACATAATAATGTTTCAACAATATTTAGCACTGCTGTCTAGACTCTGACATGATAACGAAATTACCCTTACTATATCTTATCTAACTATCTAACTAAGGGGGCATTCAAAAAGTACGTTCGCTCGAGGGGAGGGGGAGGAGGGTAGATGAAAAGTGAACAGCCATTGTTTTGTGACGTCATTTCTATTGTTAAAAAGCGAACAGGGAGGGGGAGGGGGTTCGAAAATTAGAAGATTTGAGCGAACGTTTTTTTTGAATGCACCCTAACATAATCTTGATTTGATCAAATTCATAGAAATTGTTAATTTATTTATTTATTTCCACAGACTTGGAAGACAATTGGTGATCCTATTCTTCATATAGATGTAAGTCTCTCTACATTTTTATTTATTTTTTGATTTGCTGGTTAACGTCTTCTGTTGCCTGGAATTGTTTTTATATAAACGGACAAAGCACGGAGGCATTTCCGGCACGCAGTTACAAAATTTTACACGGCAGTATTGTTTATCCTCGTGCGCTCTTCACCAGCTACAATATATCATATTCAGCCACACAATAATATAGCTGATTCGCAAAAATCCCGCGAAGACGGACACCGTTTTTAAAGCGTACAGCTCTATGAGACGGACAGTGTACTTGGAACGAATAGAAAGATCCTAGGCTTAACTCTCATAAAAAAATCTCTGTAAAGCGGACATATTTTTTAGCACCGATGGTGTCCGCTTTAGAGAGATTCCACTGTACCAGAGAGTGAGTAACGGAGTAGCGTGAATTTAAGAAAATTAAACAATGTTTCCTTGATAAAGGGCTTCTGTCGGCTGATTCAGATTCCAATCGTGATGTACGACTTGTTATTTTGTTGTATCTTAGCTAATGAAATGGGCAGACATGCTTGTCATAGCACCCTTGGATGCTAATACTATGGCAAAGCTTTCACAAGGAATGTGTGATAATTTATTGGTATGTATGAATATATATATTTCTTCATTTTTCTTGCTTTACCAGGTTCCTTTTTCACACTAATGGGTATAATCAATGTAATTATAATCTATGGTCTAAGGGTTAAGAGGCATCGCCAAACCACCTCGATAAGTATTAAACGTATCTATTCAAACCATTTTCAAATACGAGAGAAAGAGTTCTCGCGGTGGTTATGCGTATTTTGTACTGTATATAATATGGTACCGGCCTGGTGAATGTTTCGACGAAGCTTTTAGCGGTGAAGTTAGCTAACAACTTAAAAGCCAGAGGGCAGGTGAATGGCACAGGTAAACGGGGCTTTCATCGAATAGCAGGTTCTTAATGATTTTATGAATAGTACTTTTATTTTGAGGTGAAGGTCTGGTGGAAATATCTTTTTAATCTCTGATAAATATTCAGGATTGCTTTTCGTTAAGAACGCTATGTTTCTTTAAAAACAGAGCTTTCGCTAATTATTTAACTAGACTTTGAAACTAGCTCTTATATTTTACTTGTAAGCTAATGTAGGTGTTTACTGGATATGAACTTTCTACCTCTGTTTTACAAGGCGATTACTTTTTATCAAATGTTCTATCTGGCCATCGAGGAAGGTTACGTCAATTCAAGTTGAAAACAGAGAAATATCTACATTATTTCTTAAAATTATTTTAACTGTTAACTAAATAAAAGTTATATTTTTAACCTGTGAAATTTTAACCAAAATAAGCCAGGTATATATTATAATTCAGGTTATGTAAACAAAACATTTTTTTAGTGCTCCTTATGTCGTGCTTGGGATTTCAATAAGCCCATTGTTATTGCACCTGCCATGAACACCCTGATGTGGGGCCATCCCATCACTGCAACACACGTGACAACATTGATGGGTTGGGGATACAAGATGATTGAACCCATATCAAAGACACTGGCTTGTGGTGACACAGGTAGGATCATTTCTCCGGTGAATATTTGATGACTTTTGAAGAAAAAATGAAAAAAGAAAAAAGTTGAATACTCGAGGTCATTTTAGCAGAAAAAATTTACAGTAATTATGGATAACGGTTGTGTCCACAGTGTGTTTTTCAAACTATGAAACTATAAAATCAGACCTTCAGAACTAGCCTCTGAAAATTATTACCTTAAAGGTATTTAATTTCGCGGGTACATAATTTCGCGAGTGAAGAAAATAAAACACATTTCGCGAGTACTAAATTTCGCGTTTTAACAAGAAAACAAGGCTTTTAAAAAACGTTATTTCGCCTAAACTTTTATTTTAAAGAGAAGATCTTATATTTAACTGGTGCAAAATTTCGCGAATCTTAAAATTTATTATATTTCGCGAGTACTTGATTTCGCGATTTTTTAAAGAAAACGCGAAAATCTCGAAATTTGATACCTGTAAGTTAACATTTATGTAAAAAAAATTTAGTCACTTGCACAATTGTCACTAATAAGCCTTGTAAATCTTTTTGCTATCTATCTGTAAATAG
The DNA here is from genome assembly GCA_032356525.1 of Eutonina indicans. Taxonomy (NCBI): domain Eukaryota; kingdom Metazoa; phylum Cnidaria; class Hydrozoa; order Leptothecata; family Eirenidae; genus Eutonina; species Eutonina indicans. Next base: position 12,166 of record JAUKWF010000342.1, read on the forward strand.
AGGCCTTGTGAAATTGGTTAGGTTCATGCGGAGCCTAAAATACAACACATTTCAAATACCTTGTTATAATGTAAGGTTTTGTTAACCCTATTTAGCACCGGGACAGGGAAAGGCGAATTCCTCTACCCTGTAAGTTTTTCATTTAAAAAGCTTCGAAACCTTCCCTGACTTTTCAGCAAATCTTGAAGTATTTACGGTCTATGTAATTATGTAATTTTTAAGGTTTTTCATAAGTTATTGGCCATTTATAATTAACACATATACATTTGCTTTCGAGTTAAGCCAAATCAGGATTGATATAAAATTTTCCAGAAAATTCGAACAGAAGTTAATTATTCGATGTACTTATAAAGGCTAACATTAATCCTTTTATTTTTAGGCATAGGTGCAATGGCTGAAGTAGATGACATTATTGGCATTCTTCAGCAAACCATGTGCAGTTTGAAGATTTCAAAGTAAAATGATGATCATCAAAGGTACTAACGTTTATAAGGTGTGTTATTATTATATGGAGCTATAACAAATGACAGTCAATTGCCACGTGTTCATATGTTTGAATGACGAATATGAGAAGGAACATCACATCAAATAACGGGGAAATTTGTTTAAATCATCCTGTATTCAACCTCGAAAGATTGAAAAACCCCATGGGCTGATGATAGACTAATAGTTTATTTTCATCACACGTATTTATGGAGGTGTACAGGGGCGGATCTAGAGGTTGAAGAGGGGTGTTACCAAAAATCCGATTTCCAAATTTTCAAATCCGATTTCCCGAT
>JAUKWF010000343.1:0-12930 GCA_032356525.1 Eutonina indicans
ACTATGAATTCAAAAAAAATGTAAGCTATCAAACTAGATACTTTAACCTAACTAAAAAACTGTATTTCGCATAAAACGCTCTAATATACTTGAAAGATAACTGAGGCATTCTGTTTGATCTCGTTTACCTTTCTTGACGTCACTGCCTCTTTTCTTTTTAAATCTTCTAAGAAAGCCATACTTCCAAATTCTTTTCTAAATTACATCATCGAAATCAATTAATAACGGGAAACTTCTACTTCTTCTACCCCTACCCCTACCATGAAACTAAAATAAAATTCAAATCGCTCTATAAAAAACAAAGGACCTAATCACCCTGTTATTGACCACCCTCCTAGTGTAAGTCTCGTCCCATTTTGAGATCTACAATTAAGCTTAAAGACATGGTAGAGTTGGAAGTTAACCTCCTACACGACTGATAAACCTATAACCTGCCTATGACCGGTCGTTACATATAGTCCCACAAAACCCACGGAGCTCCGTAGGTTTCCCAAGAATTTGGCGACTGACAACAATAGTGTAGCTTAAAGATTTTCAGTACTAACTATAACTTGCAATGTAAATAAACATTCTAAATTACAACTTTAAATTTCAACTTTTATTTAAAATTTACTATACAGAGACCCTTTATTTCGTTCATCTCTTGGCTTGTGAGAGTGTAAGATATTCAACGAACGAACGAAAATACAACAAGTATATACCTGACAAGACAAGTGCATAGCATTCTTTGCTTCTGATATGGCTTTAGTTACACTACGAGCATGGTTCTTTCCACTGAAAGACATCTGAAACATAAGAAAAGCTATAAGTTACAGATTGTCTAATTATAAGAATAAGCTCTTCAAATACTTGTAACATGCTTGATTATGAAACCTGTTGTACACAAGAGCTTCTTAGCCATCTAGAAAAAAACATGCTAGAGATTTCCCAACAGACTAAATGTTTAGAAAGCGTCTCACTGCATCCTTTTCATATCCTTTAACTGCCAGCAAGAGTACACATGAGTACAATTTTTTTCTTAAAAAATACTCCAGCTAGAGTCAAGAAGAAAGACAGAATCATCACAAATATACGTACAGTTCCTAAATCTTTGAGATCTTCTTCGCCAGTGAATGGGCGGACTGAATAATCTGTCAACCACGCCCTCGAAACTTGTTTGTCAAGAAACGTCACGTGATAGCTCACCTAAAGATAAATAAAAGAGTTTTAGGAAGAAGAAATGGGTTAAGAAAGGTATACAAAACGAGCAGAATTCTTAAAGTTCTCTGTAGAGAATATTTTCTGTAGAATCGGCAGTAGTTTTCGAAGCACAATAGTTATACAAAACTTTGGGCTTGGGACGTGTTAAGTATGGAATTAAATTTCACGATTAAAATAATAAGTACTAGTTATCGCATGGAATAGAGTGCAATATGGGATAAGGCGAGAAAAATATAGGGAAAATTAGGAACGAAAAAAATATATCCATATTGCACGAGATCACATAAAAGAAGACGCAGTTATATTTCACCTGGTGAAATATAAGATATATAGGATATATGTTGCTCCTCTCAACCAATCAGATTGCAGATATTTTTCCGTCCAACGATAAGTACTAGTTATCGCATGGACTAGAGTGCAATATGGGATATTTTTTTTGAGTTCCGATATTTTCCGTAATATTTTTCGAGCCTTTAGGCGAGAAAAATATAGGCAAAATTAGGAACGAAAAAAAAATATACATATTGCACGAGATAACATGCGATAACTTGTTTATCGTTGGACGGAAAAATGTTCATTTGTTTTCTCTCTTCCTTTTCGTTAACATAAACACTACTTTGGAAATATTTTCGAACGTTCGAATCGAATGTTAACATTTTTTCAGTGTTTGATATTATCATCAAACGGCAGAAAGAAAACAGAAGACAGAAAAAAAAGGTTTTTGTTTTGACCTAGTAAGATTTAATTATTAAAGTCTGGTATTTAAATTTGGGTTGCAAGCAATTTTATAATTGTTTATTATGGTACTGGGATTTTCAAATATGAAAAGTGTTGTACCAATAGATGAACTGTTTGGAAATCAACTATCACTACATGCGATGAGAGATTCTTGAATTTAATCAACCATGGATATTAAAGACTGTTTAATCGAATACTGGTTTTTCTTTAGTGGTTTAGATGAATGACAAATTCATACAGTGGATTGTTATACAAAGAATCAAGGAGCTCCTAAATTTTGAAAACAAAGCTTTATTATTTATATCGACTCTGAATATTACAAAGAAAAATTGTTGCTGTTTAGCAGGAGTACACTGTCGAGCATAAAAAACTGTAGTTATTATCTAGACAGAAGACGAATAAAGATCCCTTTGAGCTTTTTATATAATTTTAAAATAAACTCGTCAATTATATGGAACTGGTAAAAACATCAGTATTTATTGTATTTTTGACTTGATTTGTTGCATCCAATGTTTTGTTTTGAACCCGTTCGACTATCCCGCTTTACCAGGCCCCTAAAAGAAGACGCGGTTATATTTCACCAGATATAGGATATATGTTGCTCCTCTCGACCAATCAGATCGCAGATATGTTTCCGTCCAACGATAACAAAATTTATTACAACGAGTTTTTCAACCAAAAGCACTTAAATTTAAGGATATTTTGTGGTAAATGAAACTTATAAATTTGAAGGGTGAAGAGTGAAGGATCAATTCATATATTAAAAATCAAGAGGAAGTTTCAGCTAGATTGTATGAACTTACAACGGTTTTATCTTTTTTATGATCAAGATAGAAGAAACTATCGAAATCAGGATCATCTTCTACTATACCGGGCCACCTAAAAATAATAAAGATAATAATTTGAATAAATTAATAAGGCTCTATGAAATTCAAGCTGGTCTCTTAAATGAAAGAACAGGAAACACTGGCAACATTGGCATCCCAAATGGATTTTATACAACGTTAACGATAAAATGCATACAAAAAATCTTGGAACAGACAATCTTACATATTATAACAAACAAAAAAATGATGTCGATGAATTTTTTATCAGCATATAATAAATCAATCTTACCATGGATATCCAGCCATTTTTCCCAACACAAGAACACCAGGTTTATATGCTGTATGAACAGATTCATCTTCACTATCTGGTAATGTTTCTTGAGAACATTCACAATCGTTCCTTACATCATCTACAAATAACAAGGAAGGGACGTTATTCAATGTTGAACAGATTGTAGAAGGGTTATTCAAAAAAGACTTATGTCTTCAGACCCTGTTTCTTTTCTTGTACAATTTTTGATAATACACATGGCGTAATACAATAAAAATACATAAGAATACTTAGTCTGCGCCCCCAAGCATCACATAATGACCTCTTTCAAGTAAATTTTATTTTCATGTGAAAAATGTAGTTTTCAACACTGTTATCACAGAGAGAATTCAAAAATAAAATTGATAATTTTCTAAAAAATATGAACGCAAAAGTATAGCTTTTAGTTAAAAATTCAAAACAGTTAAATTATACAATAGTCTCAATAGTTAATGTGTTGAGGAATAGTTTGTCACATTTTAGTTATTTGTGAAGAGAGAATGTATGTACCTGTATTCATAGCGCAGACCCATCTACCATTAGAAATATCGTACAGATCATCATCAATACTATCAACTCTTCGCCATTTCTGACATTCCATTTGATCACATTGTACCCAAGAACTTGAAGATGGCTCAGCGATGTTTGAAGAGGTGTCCTGAAACAAGAAGAAAAAAAAAGATTTCAATCTCCACAGTAAATTGTACCACCATCTGTAAGTACTGGTATCAGGAGCATCGATTATTCTGAAGATGAACATTTTTAAGTGTAGTTACACTATTGTATTACATTCTTAAAAACTTCTTATAATAAAACAATGTATATGTGTATATGTATATGTATGTTGCTGTGTTTTGAATGTTTATTGATGATCCATTGCACTTTATCTCTATGTACAAAGACTGATCACGAAAGAATAATCGCCCAGCAATGAAAATATCACTTAAGAAAATTGCTAAACAGGCATAACAGGCTAGATGTCTTGCTTTAAGGAGATTAAATTTCGCGGATTTCGCAGATTTTGGCCTTATCCGCGAAAATCCGCGAAACTTAATATTTTCAAATTTTTCGAAATTTAATCCCCGCGAAAATTTTGAAAATAAGGTCAAATCCTCAAAATTAGAAAATTAATTTAATTTTTGCTTCTATTTGGATATAAAGATATAGATTTACTTGAATAGCAATACTTTCTTGCTTTCCCATTTTTCATATCTCCAAAGATTTATCAAAATTATTATGCAAAAACTTACATTTTAGACTGATCCGCGAAATTAAATCCCCGCGAAAAAATAGGTTTTAAGCCATCCCCGTGAAATGTCTAAATTTCGCAGATGACCCGAACTGCGAAATTTAATCCCCTTAAAGTACTTACTTCCGAAGGCTCAGAACATTTCTTCAGAGATTTCTGCAGATCTTCTTGAGAGCTATATTCTTTGATTCCAAGATCAGAATCACCGCCCGTTTCTTCGCCTTCGTCACTAATGTCGTCTTCCAATAATTCTTCATCATCAGATTCTGGTGGCAGAACTTTCTTAACAGTCTTCGTTTCAGACTTGACAGTATCGTCTTCAGAGTTTTCGACTTCTTCCTGTGACGTCATGTTTGATTTTTCATCCAACTCTGCAATAGAGAAATAGTTATAATTGAGAAAATATTTTAATCGAAGGTTCTTGGTTAATTCCCTGGCTTTAGGGGATGGTATTAAAGATTAAATACTGAGCAATAAAGAGTATAATCGAAAGTATGTAGAGAAATCAGGGATAGAGCCACGCCCACCACGCCCACCACCCTCACTGTAAGGCGATCAAGGAATCCTTACTTGCTAAATACTTTTTTCTAGTGATATAAATCTTAATACATTTGTTACTGGTGATAGCAGACACTCGAAAACTGAAAGAAAAAATCAGGAATTCGGTGGAACTAAACAACTCAAACAACAAACACTTTTAGCAACTGTTAAAACTAGCGACCAGTCTACTTGTCTTTGTTAATATCTGATTTTTTGTTACTAGTTTATTTTGTTTATATAACAACAACAAAGTGCAATGTTTTTACAAGTCTACCTTGTTTCAAACCTTCGCTCTCCTCCAACATACTATTGCTCAACTTTTCAAGCTGTATATGAAAAAAAGAAAGGTAATATTATTTACTCTGGCTAGTATCTATAGACACTTTTCGACTTCAAAAACATTCTTTTTAGATCTTTAAAATAAACAATTAAACTGTTAAACTCCAACGTTATTTTCACCAGACAAAGATCGAGATAATTTTGAATTCAACTATAGAAAACGCAACGACAGGGGTATACTGAAAGTTTACAATTACCTTATCATTTAACTTTTCGCAGAAATCCAGGTTGACCAAATTATCAATATCTTGAAACTTTTCAACGTCCATCAAACCAACTTATATTTATAACACTGCTAGAAAAAAGACAAAGCATTTTTTAAAAATCAAAGGAATGGCAATGATTAAAATTCTGTAAAAAGACACTAAAAAAAACTTTTACACATAAATGGAGTATCTGAAGTTTTCTTGTCGGCAAAAATCTTAAAATAGTAATAATAATAATAAGTTCTAAATAAATATCGACGCAACTTGTAGTATGTCAGTGAGTTTATCTTCATTTAAAGTTTAAAGTAAGCTTTCACAGGAGAAAATTAACTGAAGTGCGATGTATGAAAAGCACTAGTAAACACAATTGTGCTATACAGTACGCAGACAATTTTTGTTGGAAGACGTTATCTTTGCCGTGTTGGTGCATGCGCGTTTAATGGAACGTCATTCATGCAAAGGACTGAAAAAAATAACACTGAATCTAAAATAATAATACAAACATTATAAGCTAATATGCAAGTTATAAAAATATTTACATTTCCTTTTTTAAAAAGTATACCTTAAAAGTATAAATATGTATATAAATTATATTATTTTGAGCACACAATAACAATAAAATATTATGCTTTCTTTCAAATATTATATAAACAAAAGAAAACCTTACGTCTAAAAATAGTGTATCTCATGATTTATATACTTAGACGAAAGAATATTCAAGTAAAAAAACAAAAAGAAGTAATGGGCTTTAGGTTAGTTAAGTACTTTCACAGATAGAAACATAATCTCTAAAGCTTCTGTATTGAAATGCAATAGAAAATAATTTTCATTGGAAATTGCAAGCTAAAAAAAGTCACCCATCTATCACTATAATATGATAATATATATTACTGCTATACCATAATAAATGTCTAAACGAATATAATATGGGGGTAAATAAAATTATACCTTATTAAATTTTCTTGTATTTAACAATAAGATTTTGATATCTACGAGTTAAGCATACCGCCATCAATTCAATGACAATTTCTGTAGACATCTTATACAAAGATGTCACGAGTAACTAAGTTGGTAACTCATTTTCAAAGACCTTCTAACGGAAAACTTTAGTGTGTACTAATTGTTAATTGGACGACCTCTAGAGAGCCTACTGGAAAAGGGTTAGGGGAAATGAGCAAGAGAAGTAGGTATGACATGAGTACTAAAGGACGGGAAAAGAGGTATGGTTGTTAAATCAAGACCAAATATATGCCTTTCCACTTGCATTACCAGTGACCAATATATTTTTGGTAGGATGGAATGCATTGATAGAACCGACAGTTGTGAAGTCATTATCAAGTAAACGAATCCATTCAACGCGTTTGTTTTCCAAGCAACCGTAAACATCAAGCTGAAAAAGTAGAAATTAATAAAAATCAAAATGTCGTAATCTAAGTCACTTCAATACAGTAAATAATTAAGTAAGACAAAGAGGTAAAACCAAGCTGTGTTCTTCCAAAGGTTTTGACCAATCAAGAACTGCTGCATGTAACCAACCGTTGACCGATCAACTAGGAAATTGACCAGTAAAAATACTTCTTTGATGTTGTTGACCGGTTATTTTCATTTTGGTCAGCCAAATGACTGATATTATGAGTAATATTTACCGGTCGCGGTTAAATGACAGATTAAAATCGATATACTCCAAATTGCTTCGAAGGTCACATTTTATCGTTTCTATGCTTATGTTATAATACATTGAGTCAGTAGTGAACATGCTCGAATCGATATTTTTATCAGGTGATCAAGAGAGATCAAGAAAGACCAACACAAGAAAATCAGGTCATGAAGTGACAAGCATTTGTAGCAGAGTATACTTTTCAACAAAGCATCGAAACATACAAATTTCTTACTTTTCTCGGATGACCCATGCTTCCTATCACAAAGGAATCTTCAGTTTTAGGGTCCCACGTGGCTCGAAATGTTGTCAACCAACGCCCAGTATGATTGTCATGACTATATAAAAAAATAAGCAAATCAGTTTAACAGCCAAAGCTTCCTTAATTAATCTTAGGGCTTTTCAGGGGCAGTTTTAACAACCATGTGAAACAACAATGTGAAGAGTCTCCGATATATTTTCCGATTTGGTGTATTTATGGTCATGTGAAATCACATACCGATTAAATACATTATATAAACGTTGAAAACACATCATGTGACAGTCAAGATAGAACGAAACCGTTTACAGACCAATAGAGGTGTAGTGAATGAAGGGTGAGGTCTCCTCTTTGATTTGACAAACCCTCTCGGGATTTACGAATGTAATAGGTATAACATTTTTCTGTTGTTGACTAAACGACAGACACACTAGAGTAAAATTTCATTTTTATTTATCATAACACAACATAGAAAAAATCGATCTTTTCATTCGAGGCGTGAAAGGGCTTGCTAAGAAAAGTAAAAGTAATTCATCTCTAGTTACCTAATACTCCATGATGCTTTCGAGGCAAATGTGCCATCGGATTGAACATCGAATATTCTAGAAAGAAAACACAATAGTAAAATACATTTAGTTATTCGATTTTTTAATTCTAAACAGCAGTATATATATAATTTGATATATGTAGAATATGTAGCTGATGAGTGTCGAAATACACGAAACTTTTTATAGTATTATACTTATTATTTTTTCTCGTAACTTCTAATATAAATGTTCTGCTTTGCATTGACTACTTTTATGGTTTCTTAGAACAACTTATAAACATATACAGTAATACCAAGAGTTTAACTTGGTAGGGTGTCTTGTGCAAATGGAAACAAGTTGCTGAAAAGAATTTACAACAAATCAATAATAATCGAAAAATTTCTGTTTATAATTACCTTACGTAGTTATCGTATGATGTATACAACAATTTATTGCCAGAACCTGGTGAGAAGAAAGCACTGCTTCCAGTCTTGGAAGCTTTGAAACTTGAGATAGGTTGAGTGATATCTTTGCTATTCATCTTACGTAAATCCCACGTGCCGCATGTTCTGTAGAATACAAAAAATGGTAAAAACATGCTCTATCAAAAAATAAGGGTAAAAGAGATGGTCATATAAAAGAGTCTCAAAGAATGCTGCTCATTGCAAGAAAGATTGAAAAAATAAAGTCAAACACACGAGATACGTACATTATAGAGATACACACGTGCGCTACGGGAGTCAAATCAAATGGTACAAATAATAAAAGGAACATAAATATCTAAGGTTGTAGGAACATTTTAAGAGAATAGGATAAGACCATACCCATCAGCACCTACAGCAGCAAATATATTCTCGTTCATTGGATGACAATCAACGCATTTTGCATTCTTGTTGTTAAACAAATTATATGATTGTTCCAATTTCCTATAATTTAAAAGATATATCTAAAAGCACTATGATATATATTTGTAACATGTGCATCCATGTTTATAAGATATAATATCAATGAGAAAATTTCAATTCTAAATATATTCTGTCTGTTCAGTTCTGTTCTGACTGTCTGGAGAAATATTTTCTGTACAGTATTCATTATACTGTATAGAAAATATTTCTACAGACAGACAGTCAGAACAGAACTGAACAGACATAAGATATTTTGATATGATAAGATATTCCAACAGCACATACCCGCTATTCTCATCGATCAGTGCAATTGTTCCTTGAGATGTGGATGTTAAAAACGTGTTTGGTTTACTGCATGGATTGGAAAAGTAATACAGACGAACATTCTCATCGTCAAATGCAAAGATCTGAAAGAGAGAAAAAAAGTTTGTGGGTATCTTTAAGGAGGTGAAAGTTCAAATCCTCAAATTATGATGTCGATGATAAGCGATGATAAGTGAGGACGTTCGCTATACGTAGTGGGACCATCACGATTATCCTTACTGTTTTGGAAAGGTTTTGATCAGTATCAAAACTGATACTGGATACATTACCAGGCAGGCTCAATAGTTGGAGTATTGTACATCACAAAACTCCGGTTATTGCAACTTTTTGGAATTTTCGTCGAGTCAAGAGATAAAAAAATATTATTCATTTAAAGAAACTTTTGCAAAAGTTAATAATTCTATACCTGAGTGAACTTTTGAGCGACAAAATCACCTTGACGTAACGTGCCATCATAACTACACGTTACCAGTTGATTACAGTTATGACTTTTAAACTTCATACATTGGATTGGACTACAGTGTGGTTCAAACAATAACACTTCTTCTGAAGCGGGGTAGCCAGTACATTTGATATCAGATCCCTACAAAAAATTAATGAATATGTGAGAAAAAAACTAGAAGTCTAATGAAGGTTAAGGCCATTTGCTTTTCTAAAGGTACCTAAATTAAGTATTTATGGTTTTTTCATATAAACGAACCAGATTTAAAGCATCCACTGTCCACATCCCACTTAAAAATTGTCATAATATTTTTGATAAAAAAACAATATCATTTTTCTTACGACATCCCAGATCCCAATGTGACCTTCTTTATCACCAAAAGCAGCAATTGTTTTGTTGACAGTTGGATGAACAGCTGCAGAACAGATTCGTGATTTTCCAACCTTACCACAGCTAGTTACTGTGAGACTGTTGATGGTTTTGCTGTATCTGAAAAATTAGTTAAATCTTGTATTGATTTCTGTAATTAAGACTGTTACAAGAAATAAAATTGATGCCAGTGCCTAAACAATGGTCATTAGATTTTAAGTCCGATTCCCGGACAACTCCCCGACGGGACAATTATTGTTGTCGTCGGGAAATTATCTGTCGGGGAATTGTCCGGTCGGGGAATTGTCTGCATACCTTATTCTCACAGCATAGAATAATGAAATGGTTAACAGTGTTAAGGATATCATTAATATTCTCTTTTCTACCTATGCACAACTGACGTGGTCAAAGAAGGGAATTGCTAGACACACTTATTATTTCAGAATTGTATTTTGTGGAACCTACTTTGAGAACTCCATTGGTTGTTTTGCATCATAATCAATCTAAACACATAAAAAGATAATACAACAGTGATAAACACAGTGCATACTGTTTCCTAGCAACTCCTTGTAACAATCTTGAAAATGTGATAAAATTTATGAGTGAAAAACAGGATGCTTTAGATGAATTAATGTAGACGGATCTACAGTGTTCTTCTGTGTAGCTGCTACAGAAACTAAAAATCGAAGCAAATGAAAACAAAGTAATAGAATTCAAACCCTCTACTAGTGTTATTTATTTGATCACATTGTACATTTGAAATTTTGATATTTTTGTAATTTGCAATTGCGCATTTTTACACAATGTATATTAGTTAGGAACGAAACCGTCACAAAGTTATTAGTCTTGGTCACTGTCCGTTCATGTTCGAAGCTAATTATACCATCACAAAAATAATAATTCTTATTTCCGATGAATTTCATTAGATGAAAATTATATTTGAAATTTTGATATTTTTGTAATTTGTAATTGCGCATTTTTACACAATGTATCTTAGTTAGGAACGAAACCGTCACAAAGTTATTAGTCTTCTTGGTCCCTGTCCGTTTATGTTGGAAGCAAATTATACCATCATGAAATATTAATTCTTATTTCCGATGAATTTCATTTAAAGATGAAAATATATATTTTAAATTTCATACAGTTTGTTCTTCATCTTTCCATGCTTTAATAACTTGTGATAAATCACTTGATGGTCCATCATTATCTTCTTCATCTTCTTCATCATCTTCTTTCTTGTTGTTGTCGTCTACCATCTTGATAGTTTCTGCTTTTCTCGTCTGCCGTATGAAAAGAATATGTAAATTTAACTTTAAAAAAATATATTTATTGCAGGTTATAAAACAGGTCTTTATAAATAACGTGCGATTTCAACACGACATAAATTTTAACAGTAGTGCAACTCACGTACTACAAATTTTTATTTATAGTTTGTGACCATTGCTACATCACTATAAAAGTAATCTTTAACATTCATTTAACTGTGCAAACAAGATAAATTGTAGATATGTAGATGAAAATTATGTAGAAACAAGAGGTTTAATATAAGTGGAAAACTTCTTTTGCTCCAAATTATATATATAAATAAACAAAATAGTGAAGTCAAAAGAAACATACGCGATAATCATGGGCGCTTGAATGAAAATATGTATAAGTAGGTTCTTTATAGTGCATTATTGTTTCAGCAGCTATTTTCTGTATTCTGAGCGAAGATCTTCGTGGTAATAGTTCTTGTGGTTTCTTTACTCTAAAAACATGAGAAAGGTGATATTTCAGCTTCTGCTATTAATTTCCCATTGACAATTGACCACACTTTCTAAAATTTATTCATACATACCTTTTAGCATTTTTTAAACCAACTACTGGCAATTTTGATTTTGAATGTTCCTTTACTTCATGCTTTGCCTGAAGAAAATGAAGAAAATGATCAAAATAGAAACACAGATGTGAAAATGTGATTGTACATGGTGTAACAATTATATTAAAACAAAGTCTCAAATTTGGGAAGTAAATTTCTACTGGGCAAAATTTGGAACATTGCTGTTATGCTCTTACGTCAGCCTGTGTTAAAATGAATAATGAATAAAATTATTTATAAAAAATAATGATCAAATGAACATATAAAACCTAAAAATGACACAAATGCTAAAATCTGAATTTAAAAACCATATGTTCAATGATACCTGGTTTATTTGAAATTCCTCAAACAATTCGAAATTTTTTTTCATATTTTCACGTCGTTTGATTTCAAGTTCTGATAATTTGTAATCGTTTTGATTGAACTCTTCAAACTCTTCTTCGTTTTCTGATTCTTCATGCTTTACTTCCTGAAAATGAAAGCAAATAAGTATATCTATGAATCCTTTTTTCATGAGTAAATGTTGTCGAAATGCAAAAATTCCAACTCGCAAAAATATGAAATATGTAATATGTAATATTTGCGATTGGTGTCAATTCATGTGATCTTATCAAAACATGATTGATCAAAATCACAATTAAGGCTTGATTATTACTTTTATTTACAACCATTGAAATTGTAACAATGACTCACCACTTTAGTCTTCTTTATTATTTCCACAGGAGAAGGGGAAGTAATACTGATAGTTTTTCTTTTCATTTTGTGTGTAATGTAATTAATGATTAGACCTAAAATAATTAATAGCCTGTCTTTTTGTAAATAACTTATTCTCTAATTTAAAATCAGCACACTCGATGAAAATAATTTTCTCTAAAAGTATTATTTTTCTTCCATTTCGAAATGTTCACTTTTTTCAAAAGAAACAAACTATAGAGTTTGCGATTACCATCAACCAAGAAAAGCATTAAAAACAGATTTTAATAATGATTTCAAATATAAACCTCACTAGTAATGCTGTATTACTGGTACAAAATAATCTGATCGAAAAACCAGCTAGGATCAAGATATCTAACATGATTTAAAAAGTTTTTTCAAAATCAATTTTCCAAGAAGAAAGGAGGAAGCCTTAAAACAAAAGTTTTATGAGAAATAAATAATTATAAAAAATTTAACTCATCAA
>JAUKWF010000344.1:0-12924 GCA_032356525.1 Eutonina indicans
GTTTCTCGTGAGCATGTTTCAAGATTCGGAGATGTTTTCTGGTAGAAACACAATGTTAAACGATAACGGGTAAGATAGATATCTTGTTGTTTCAAATCGGTAAAATGTTGATGGTTTGTTTTTCATGTTGAAATGTAACTATGTAACTACAGTGGAATATCTCTCTCTCGAACTCGCAAGGGACTAACAAATCTGTTTGAGATAGAGAAAGTTCGAGATAAAGAGATAAAGTGATCAAGCTAGTTTAGAGAGTACACAAATGTTCAAGCTTTTTGTTCGACATAGAGAGAAGTTCGACATTCCAGAGATTTCATTCCAGAGAGAGATTCCACTGTATTCTTTACAACAGCTGTGTTCCTTTTGATTGGTCAAATGACCAATATAAGTATTTTTTTACCGGTCGCGAGTGGTTAAAATGACCGATGTGAAAACAGATCTGTCATGATCGGTCAAAATCTATGTATGTACGTACTCCAAATTGCTTGTTTGGACGGTGAACAAAAACAACAACATGTAGTTGTAAATGAAGAGAGTAAGGAGGTGACTTTAAAATGTTAATTCTTAAACTTATTCTTTTCTCAAAGCATATAATAGTTGCAATTTCTAATAATTTTTTTTATTTGGCAAAAAAGTGGGGTGGAGGGTCGGCTCTGCTTACGATATCACCGTGAGTGAAAGTACTTTTATAAAGAAAACTTTTAACAGCGTGTCAGAATTTTGATTTAGATCAAAAGCTTTAGCCAAATGAGAAAAATACCTCATTTCACATTGTTTGTATGTAGACTAAGTATAGAGAACTCTCTAGTAACAATATTTGCTTATCTAAGGGAGATTCTATCTAAACTTCCCCAGGGGTTACAAGATATGCTATATGGTCTGGTCAAAAATTGATGGAGATAGTACTCGCTTAGCTCAGTCGGTAGGGCTCTCACCTCGTAATGAAAAGGTTGCATGTTCGAGCTTGGTCATCGGCAACTCAGCGCATGAGTAGTATAATGAAGGTAATTTGATCTAAGCGGTAAAATAACTGGCAGGCAGGTGTGGCGGTCCGCCTCATCAACGCCAATCATCATCCTGGTCTAGTGCTAACACAAAGAAGATAGGCTCCCTTGATGTACGGCTGATACCGACAATAGACCTTTCCGACTGACCTTGCTTACTTACTGGATATAAACCCTATCTGTGTAAACGAATGTGGCTCATGAACCACATACTGATAAACTGTTTATTTCTTTATTTCTTCTTTATGATTAGTGGGAGATTTGTGAGGGAGATGTTGGATGTGATATTAATGTCACCTAAAATGAAATGTGTGACAAGAAAAGATAACAAAAGAAAAGTGGAAGATGGCGAAGGTTTGAATGATGAGGTTCGTTAGATTCTTTTCACGAATTTCATAACATTTACAATTCGCGAAATTTGGTACCAGTGAAATGTATTTTTTTTTCTCTGGAAAGTAAAAGCTTTGGCAAAAAAAAAGTGTTTTAGGAAGCCTAATCTGTTTTATTCTGTTGATCGCGAAATTAAATACCCGCGAAATTAAGTACCCGCGAAATTAAATACCCGCGAAATTAAGTACCCGCGAAATTAAATACCTTTAAGATAAATACGTCTTTAAAATTCTTAAAAACTCTTTTAAAAACTCTTAAAAAATCAATATCTCCTTAAAGATCCTTTAAAAATTCTTTAAAAAGTTGTCTGGCTGTTCTCCTTAAATTCTCCTTATCTTTGTTACCTACTCTGAAAACTTTTAAAAGTAAATAGTCAATAGAAAAGTAATAAAAAGTGCTTTGATAATGATTTGGTGAAATCGTAGATACTATTTTGTCAGAAATACGTTGTTTGGGGGCGTGTAGTCCAATGGCTAGATCACTAACCGCGCATCAGTGCGGCCGGGGTTCGATTCCCTGCGAGTGCCGTTATCAACACTCTGATTTATCTAGCCGGGCCGCGCGTGTTGGCTGTGGGCGAGTCAGCTAGCTTGAACCCAGTCTGAATGGTGAACTCTCCCTCGACTAGCAATGCTATTGGAGAGGTCTCCATCTGTAGGTATTATATATATACTCGTAAAAAAATACTTAAAGAGAATAAATGCATCCTTTTCCTTTCCTTTCCTTTGTTTATTGAAAACAAGTTAGTAATTTTATGATGTGTAGAAAGTGACGACTCAAAAAAAATATGTTAACCAGGGCTATAAGATCTCTATTTTTGTTCTCAGATTTAGTTATAGTAGTCCCCTTGCTGGTGGTGAAATTGAAATGTTAAAGACACAATCGAAATATTAACCATATTGAATGGTTCTGGTGTTTGAATAGAATAGAACGAGTCTTTTTCTCTATCTACCATCACTCTTAAACGGACATGTTTCAGGTATAGTGTTTGAGTGACTAAGGATTGGCTACAGCACAGTTGAGAAAAATGTTTTTGAAACAAATTATGCTTTTTTTGTATATTTAGTTATACGATTTGATGGCTTCATGGTCAGATATCTGTATTTCGATGTTATATGAAATTATAAACGCAGTAAAGCAGGTAGGACGAGCTTAAAGTTAAAATACTTAATTTACTCAAACACTGATCGGTTCGCTCCATTACACAGGATATCATTTTGATCTAACAAACATTAAAGGGGAAATAACAACGTACAACCGATATTTGAAAATGCGAATATCTTTAATTTCTTCTTGCAAGGAACCGAAAACAACAATTCACACTTTTATCAAATGTTCAATTACTATTCCAATTACTTATTGAAACCGATATTTTATTTAGTTTGTAACAAAATCTTTCCGTTTATCAGAGTGTATGGTGTTGCAATTTGGATATCAAGATTATCGATGCTACAATGTTAAGTCATTTGTTAACTAATCAAGAAAAACAGCTGGTAAGCTATACTAGCTTGGATACCCATACCTTTTTCCCATTCTCGTCACAGTCTCAAGGGATAAAGAAAAATAGTTATATTTTCATTCTATCATAGTTTTGAATGTTAATTGTTCTAGTGGGTTAAGTGGCCAAAAGTCATTCTCTTGAAGAATATTGTGTTTTTTTTTGGTATTTAAAGGGTAGTTATGAAAAATTATGGATGGCATTTATGTGTGGCTGTTCCAAAAACTATAAGAATTTTGATTAAATCTTCATAGATCTAAAAAATGAGGTATATGGAAAGCGCACAACTTCTATTATTCTCCGAAACAGTCACCAGCCATAAAATTGTGTTGAGTTTGTTGAGCAATGAAATGCAAAAATCTGGCTTTTATTTCTTTAAAAGAGCTCAGTCTGAACAGGGTATACCCAAAATATGGCTAGTTTTTCATCTGCTTTTCATTTTCATCTTTTTATCGAACATTCTAGAAAATGTTGATGGATCACCTCGTGTTGAAACTGACATCAGAATTAACAGATGAGTGGGAGACTCCGCCACTACCCTCCACCGTAGTGCTGCTTTACAAAAGTCTGGTGGTGTTACATTTCGTTAGTACACACTGTACAACAATCATGGAATATCTCAAAACATTTTATCATGAAGAGTTTAAGTATGATTTTTTTGAGCCCTCTAACCCTCTCTCTGTCTGCTTGCTTGTTTAGAATGTCTTTTCCATGTCGAAGTGGACGACGCTGTATAGCCAAAAATGTGCTAATTGTTGCTAGTTTTTACATAGCCTGGGAAACCTTGAAAAGCCTGGAAAACCTAGAGGGACGTCTGATTACGGACACGTTTAAAAAGAAAATCTATACTATTATACTATTTTATTATGTATAAAAAAACCATTCATTATTAATGGTAGTTCTATAGAACTGAAGAGGGAATTCTGGGTAAATAAAAATCAAATTTAAAGAAAATACTTTTATTTTTTTATTTTCCTATCATTTCTATTTGTAGGTACTACATTAGCAAAGAAGATAATATCAAGAAAATTCCACCTAATTACCCTGTTACCTGTTTAATTGCATCATTCCTACCAATTGCTATTAAGTCAATTACTACATAATCATTTTATCTTTTTTTGAAAAATTATTTACTTAATTATTTTATATTTGTTTTTTTTTACACAATTTATTCGAAAAATATACCTTGAAAATAGTTTTGCAACTACTACTAAAGGTCTTGGGCTACTTTATGTCGGAGAAACTTTCGCAAATTTTTCAATTCGCGAAAGTTTATCTCCTAAGTTTTGTCGATTTCAGTATCATATAACCCCTTATTTCCTATAAAATATCTAAAAGTCCTTCAAGAAAGTTCCTTTTTTCGCGAAAGTTTATATCGCAAATTCTTTTATATTTCTCAGCGAATATCTATCCAAAAATATTTGCAAGTTATCAACCTAGCGAAAGTTTCACCTCACGAAAGTTTCTGCGATTAAAGTAAACTCACCTTCTGAATGTTTGCTACACCTTTAGATCAGCCGCTGATTTTACGTGGACATTTTACATTTTCATTTTTTTGTTTTTTTTTGTATATTGTCTTTTTGTCATTTTGCACTTCGTTGCGTGAACGCAAAATTTGTGACATTCTCAAATTCTGATAAATATCCTAAAATGGCACACAGTTTTGTCTTTAAAACCTGTTCATCCTTTGTAAATTTTCCCGGATCGCCATGCATTATCAATAAAGAAAAAAGTTCGGAAGAAACGATCTTCAAATTTTCAAATAAATTTTCTTGTGACCTGTACCAGTGCAACGAGTGAAAATTTAATTTATATATATGTATATTTTTTAATTACACAATTTAGCACAATTTATTTTATCCACCCTAAATAAAACGATCAGCGGCTAGCTGTTTGTCTAGGTGGTGACGCTTATATAAATTTTTTAAACATTATCATTTTTTTTCACATACTGCATTTTATTTATTGAATCGTATCATCAGTCTTCTATCAAATCCTGTATACTTTAAGTTTCCAATCTCTAATGATTAAAACTACGTCCCTCACTCTTGAATAAATTACAGTTCAAAAGAGATGAAAATTTATAATTATACTGAATTCAAGATTTAGAATAAGAGATTTTACGAAAAATTTTTGGTATTAAGGAGTTGATAGTCGAGCTGATAACCCAACTAGTACTATAGCATCGTTTTAATGTTCAGGTAACATCCCATTGTGGACGTTGTATGGACGTTGTAATGACAGCCATGTATTGAGTGGGATACACTTATATATTTATGTATTATTTGTATAATAATAAACTGCACATTATTATTTTGTTGTGAATTGCTGGTCAGTTCGTTTTGAATACGTGCTGGTGATTTTTATGCTGTATATCTACGACTATGAAGATGATGTAAAATAATTATAATAATTATAATAATTACTGTAGAAAGTAGATAAATGATTTTTACCCAATATCTATTTTCTCTCTTTTGGATGAATGTTCCGTCGAGCTGGTCCACATTTGCACTTACTTAGATGGGTTCCGTCCCTTCAATCTGCGTTTTACGAAGTGAAGTAGAAGTTGGAAAATAGCAAATGGATACCCAGGCTAGCACTTACTCCGAAAGTGAATATATTCACTTTTTTCTTGTTACCCATTTAACAAGTCTTTATGAAGTCATATTGACGTCTAGACGCGACCAAAAATAAGGTCATCGCGACGTCACTGGTTGGTCATGTATGAAACGTCATATGACGTCATATAAAAGACGTCTTGCCGACGTCATTTTATCGACTTATGACGTCATGATGACGTCTTTAATATGACGTCATAAAGACGTCATCGTGTTTGCTGGGTACACGGTCTGACTACACGGTTTTGCATGAATGGAAACGATAAGCTGTGTTATGCCTTTATAATTACGAGTGCTTTCTGATTTCCGAAAGGAAAACTTTGTAGCAAACGCACCGCAATCTTCCCGGATTTTGAAATTAACGCATAAAAGTACTGGAATTTCCTTTGCAACGCTCGATTCCACACATGCCGCTTGTTTCTCTATACAAATCATGTTTTGAAATGTTTTAGCTACAAAGATACAGTAGAACCCGGAAAAAAACCCGGTTCTTATTGGGATAAAACACAGAAATGTTTATTTTAATTTGAGACTATAAGAATGATCCGTCTAATATAGTCACCCCCTTTACTGATCACTGACAAATATTGGACCAAATTTTAAAGTTCGCTATTATGAAAAAGTAGAGCAAAGAAGCATGAAACTTGGCAATCTTCATGTTTGGAATTTCTTTTTTGACAGAGACACGCTAAAAAGTCACGTGATCGATGACGTCAGCATTTTTAATGACAACAGAAAAATTTCAGAAAAATTTCAGAAAACAACCAAGAACGGAACTCGCAATACAGCGGAATCTCTCTCGAACTAAAAGTTCGGTCCTTGGACATTATTCTATGTTTGTATCTTTCTATCTATCTATCTCAGAAAACACACCACGGCGTTATCTCGTTCTCACCATGACTTCAAAATACGACAACACGTCAGAATTTGTTAATTATGTTATTAACTGCCAAAATGTTTAAATGGAATGTACTAATAAAATATTCTTTTGTTTCGTGGTGTTGCGTTTCTTAAAGTCCTTAGTCAGAAAAAAGTCTGTTTCAACATTTATTTTCAACATGTTACGGAATCGATGTTTATTTTAAGAAAGTGTTGAGATTAGTATCTGATCTATGTTATCCTCAACATATCAATCGCAGGAAAATTCGAAAATTCATAATTTTTATATAGCTGCCATATTGGTATTCCCGGGAAGTTCTAGAATTCTAAGTGTCCTTGAAATTTTTTTCTCCATCTTTCCTCCTTGAATTTTTCAAAATCCTTGGCAATATTTTCATTGTTCAGGTATTGTTCGGTAACGAATATTTTATGTTTTATGGTTTTCAATTTTTCCCGAAATACATTGTTCGAAAATATTGTCCTTGAAAACTGGCATTTTTTGTTTTGGAAATGTCCTTGAATTGTTCTTGAATTTGTTTTGGAAAATTTGAGTAGCCACCTAACTGTATTCGCCCCTGTATGTTCAACTAAACATGCTAACTCTATCTATTAAACCATTAACCACTCAATTAGCCCAGCCCATGACGTTGTATGAACGTTGATATGATGTGGCTTTCTAGAATTATAAATTTAAAACCCCTTTGTTTGCTTAAGAAAACGTATAACTATTGTAAATGCAATAATAAATTAATAACTTTAGTACAAGATAATTTATCAAATTTTCAGAAAAGTCAAATAACATAAAATATCTACATAAAAGAAATCTGTAATTTCTTGCTTCCCATCCCAATTCCCCTTCTGGCAACCAGAAACCCAATCTATGTTACATGTTAAACCTTAACCTAAACAGCACCAAATACTAAATACAAAATTGAATTTAGTCAAACTATGGTCCCTTAATTTTTTGATAAATTTCAATCGCTTTTTCTCCCGAGGTAAATGAATAAAATGTTTATATTGAAGAATTGTTAACATGACAAGTTTTATAAAACGATTATTCATAATGAAAGTTTTGGATGAGACTGCTTTGTAAAAATTGGATGATTCCCACAGTGGCGGATGCACAGTCATGGACATAAATAAATATGTGTCCGAACAGTAAGAACTTCTTCATTTTTACTTATCATTACTTGCCCCCCCCCCCCTTCCCCCCATATCAATGTTGTTTTCAAAAGTGCTGGCTTCAATCTCAAGTCTGAACATTGACATGGGGGGAAAGGGGGGACCATTTTTACCCTCAATTCGAAATTCTGGCCACAATTAATGTCTATGATTGTAGGGCTGGTGTTCAACTAGTGTGCTTGAACTTTTTAAAAAAGCTCATACTCAATGACAGTTTAATTGTAGTTTGCTCTCCTTCTCGAAGGGAACACCACCTCTAGGTCCTACACTGTTCTGGACATAGTTTACTCTCCTCCTGAAATGTTGCTACAACTCTGATCCGCCCCTGGTAACCAACACCTACAAAGGCGGACTCAGGGGTGTAGCAAAATTTTAGGTTTGATTTAAAACTCATTAACTCTCACAAAATCTATCAGTTAATGACTTTTTAATTACCGTTCACTTTCCTCATGAAATTTTGTACTGGTTTGTATTTTTGTAATTTTGTGTACCCGAAAAGTATTTTCTTATAGAAATGTTGATGAGCTGTAAGATTCACTTATTAAAAACGAGACGAATTCTATATGATAAAAAAAATTCTTACAAAACTTAATTTAAAAATATATAAAGGTTTAATTAATGCCCAGCGATGGATCTAGAAGTATGTTCAAGCTTACAGGAGGAGAGTGTACTGTAACAAAACAACAATTATCTCTTACAAAAATTTGATCTCAAAACGTTTTGAATTACAGTTTTCTCTCCACCTTATAAGCTTAAATGCATACTTGTAGATCCGGGCGTTACTGGATGTTTCTCTTCTTGGCGAATATTTTTTTAAAGACTCATTTTAAAGAGAAAACTTCGATGACGTAATAATATAACGTCAATAACACATCCCGACGTGTGTTTTGACGATTTGACGACGTCATCCAGTATTTGTAAATTAACATTCAAACAACGTCCATTCAATGTCCAAATAATAACGTCCAAAAAACGTTCATACCACGACACCATGTGGACATCTAAATAACGGACCTGATTGGGATATAGTTTGTTTCGCCTTTACAACGCGCCATTCCAACTCAACTTTATCCGAATCAAGTATGGTTCACCCACTCAAGATTTAACGTCCTACCCGCGCGGACGATACTTTCGAACGCTTCGTCTCGACCCATCATCGCGGCGAACATGTATGGCTGAAAAAGAAAAAGTAGGGCTTCTGTTAATGAGAATTATTTTAACATTGACGGTAAAATCTCGATTATTCGAACTCGGTGTTATTTGAATCTCTTGATTGTTAGAATTTATTTTTAGCTTATCTTTATTCTCAATCTGGGAGTTTACTGTATATACTTTCCGTTAAAAATAGGGAAAGCATTTTCGCCAGTTTTGCACTATAGCACAAAACAAAACATAGAGTGAAAAATAAATTTTATACAGCGGATTTAAATTAGGTTTTTGGGGACAAAAATCATAGTTTGCAAACTTTTGTTAATATTAGGAAACTAATTTGCGAAAATAATTTATCCCGCGCAAAAATGTATGTCTCTAAAAGATATGTGAAAGTATACTCCCGAAATAACTCGAACAACCAACGGACCAAACATAATGGTTCGAGTGAACGAAAGTTCGAGTTATCGAGGGTGTTTTAAGAGAAAGTATTAGAGCAAGGAGATTTCAAAATAGTTATCGGGAATATACTGCATGTAGACAGAGAAACCAACAAACAACAATTAATTGACATACTTTCGAAATATTTGTAACTTCTACTTCAATAGCCATACCAGGTCCAGGCACAAACGAGATTGGTTTGCTCTAAAACGAAAAACATCATGAGATAATAAATAGTGAAAAATTCACGTGTCTGTGTATTATTATTTTCAAATAAGTTAAATATTTGCTTCAACAGTAGGAGATAAATGCCAACAAATTAGAGCGGGGACACTGTAGTTAAATGGACGCACTGACGAAGCCTGCCTAGCTGGATTTCTTCGCCAAACCTTATTCGGGAATTCTCTAAACTTTTTGAATTCTAGAAGGTCTTTAGAGACATTCTATAGGATAAAAAGTGGTTTGATGATACAGAAAAGAAAAGGTTCGTTTTCAAACGGAATTTGAAGTCAGAATTCTACTGGTTCCGACACGAACTCAGCTAGAATAATAGTACGCGAATTTATAATAGACCATATCAAAGCTACAGTTATCAAGATGCATTCTTGTAGTATATCGGGGATTAAACAATAGCAATTCCCAAAGGTATGCTTTGTTTGATAAAGAATAAAGTATGTCCATAGAGACTCCGAACGACCAGAATGCATCACGATATCTGTAGCTTTGATAAGGTCTATTGCTTAACAGGATTGCAATGAAATTTACCTTTTTTAGTTTTACAAAATCAGCGAGATTGATTGTGATATTTTTCTTGCTATGAAACTGATTACGTTCGAAACACAGATAGCTGAAATGATATAAAAAATATTTAAAATTATATTAAATTAGAATAACTACCTTGTTGGTCGTTTACATAAACAACTTGGTAACCAAGAGAGAGATGAGAGCTTTATACTAAACCAGTGTGTAAAGACTGAGTTAGTTGACCTGAACATATAAGTGTATTATTCCAATCAGCACAACCTAACATTTCTATCTGGGTAGACTATATATGTAATTGAAAAGAAAAATGGATCGTCTTACAAATGATGTCGTTTTAAGTGTTTACAAAATAAGATATCGTCTTAAAAACCTATCCGGTATAAGACGTATCACTTTTAAAAGCGCCGCGGCAAATTTTTTTCTCCGTAAGTGATCACAGACCTGAACTAGCGATCCAAGACCTGAAAACTTTTCCGCGAAAAAAATTAGCGATCCAAGATCTGAACTAGCGATCCAAGACCTGGAATTATTATGTTTTTAAAAATATTGCCGCGTTTTAGACCATGTGCAAACAATACCGGATAGCTTTTTATGTCGACATGAAAAGCTATCCGGTATAGTGTGCACATTGTCTTAACAATTGGACTCATTAATTATGCATGTTCAAATCAGCATTTTTGTGATGATATTGAATAGCAGTTAGTTTGTTGCATAGCTAGTAGAATGAAATGTAAGCAAATGAAGTTTCCTTTAGAACGCTTCCCGTGTACAAGAATTATGAGCTGACCAGAATCGAAAAGCAAGTTTTGAGAAAATCGACTTTCAACTTTTTAGAAACGCCTTTTCAAAGTTTAAGTCCAATCTGTAGATTTTTGAATAAAAATTCGACAAAAAAGTATACGCAATATGCGTAGCGCTGCATAGCCCGATGACCTTCCCCTTTTTCACCACTTGTGGTACTTCATTGTGGAGCAAACCTCTCTAAAAGCACCTTACATGTCACTTGAAAACACTGAATTTTCATGTTTGATTAGTATGAATCCAGCTTAAGCAAGACCGCGCAAAAGTTAAAATCATCAACGAACGGAACTCAAATATCGGAACTCAAAATACCCGGATATAAGGCACTAGTAACAATAGTGCTGGGAGAAAAGGCTAGGTTAACCTGGATGTTTCATTTCACAATTCAAACAGAAAATACAATAAGCTCATAGCCAAAAAATGTGAAAGAGACAGTTTCTTTGTAAATTGCGTATGTCTATCCTTTATCCGCAATAATAATAATATAACGGTCCGTGACAGTAGAAAAAACAAGCTAGGTAACTTAAACAGGGTTATGAAATTCTTTGAAAGTGACAACACATGGAGGGTCTAGAAGGGTGCAATAAGATATCGTCTTAAAAACCTATCCGGTATAAGACGTATCACTTTTAAAAGCGCCGCGGCAAATTTTTTTCTCCGTAAGTGATCACAGACCTGAACTAGCGATCCAAGACCTGAAAACTTTTCCGCGAAAAAAATTAGCGATCCAAGATCTGAACTAGCGATCCAAGACCTGGAATTATTATGTTTTTAAAAATATTGCCGCGTTTTAGACCATGTGCAAACAATACCGGATAGCTTTTTATGTCGACATGAAAAGCTATCCGGTATAGTGTGCACATTGTCTTAACAATTGGACTCATTAATTATGCATGTTCAAATCAGCATTTTTGTGATGATATTGAATAGCAGTTAGTTTGTTGCATAGCTAGTAGAATGAAATGTAAGCAAATGAAGTTTCCTTTAGAACGCTTCCCGTGTACAAGAATTATGAGCTGACCAGAATCGAAAAGCAAGTTTTGAGAAAATCGACTTTCAACTTTTTAGAAACGCCTTTTCAAAGTTTAAGTCCAATCTGTAGATTTTTGAATAAAAATTCGACAAAAAAGTATACGCAATATGCGTAGCGCTGCATAGCCCGATGACCTTCCCCTTTTTCACCACTTGTGGTACTTCATTGTGGAGCAAACCTCTCTAAAAGCACCTTACATGTCACTTGAAAACACTGAATTTTCATGTTTGATTAGTATGAATCCAGCTTAAGCAAGACCGCGCAAAAGTTAAAATCATCAACGAACGGAACTCAAATATCGGAACTCAAAATACCCGGATATAAGGCACTAGTAACAATAGTGCTGGGAGAAAAGGCTAGGTTAACCTGGATGTTTCATTTCACAATTCAAACAGAAAATACAATAAGCTCATAGCCAAAAAATGTGAAAGAGACAGTTTCTTTGTAAATTGCGTATGTCTATCCTTTATCCGCAATAATAATAATATAACGGTCCGTGACAGTAGAAAAAACAAGCTAGGTAACTTAAACAGGGTTATGAAATTCTTTGAAAGTGACAACACATGGAGGGTCTAGAAGGGTGCAACCATTTTGGAAGGAAAGCAAAAGGCATTAATGATAATAAAGTATTGTTCTCCTAAACTTTTGCACGCCCTCTAGATCAGCGACACCTCCCCCATAAATTGTAAATGAATACATACTTAGCAGTGAGATACAAACGTCCATGACGCATGCTTGAAAACGGACTGTCTTTATCCATCAATGTACAACGTCTACCCTCAATCCAATCTATGAATGAAAATTTCATAATTCATACATTTTAATTGTATTTAATATTAAGACTCTACTTTATTGTCAGAAAGTTTTTAGCGGGAAGAAACTTTCGCGAATGGATCTTCAAATCGTAAAATTAAATGCCCTCGAAATATAAAAGTTTGTCGGCCAATTCGCGAAATTAAACTCTTTGTAAAGACCGTAACTCTTTGTTTAGACCGTAACTCTTTGAATAGACCTCATTAAAAACAAAACAAAAATACAACAACGGATATGGTACTTCCAAGGTCTTCAAAATTATTGTATTAGGTACAACTACAGGTCTTCAAAATTATTGTATTAGGTACAACTACAGGTCTTCAAAATTATTGTATTAGGTACAACTACAGGTCTTCA
>JAUKWF010000345.1:0-12917 GCA_032356525.1 Eutonina indicans
AAATATATCAATATCTTAAAACCAACATTGACCAAACAGCGATCCAAGCAGAGGGAGGAATTCTGTAATAGAAAAAGCAGGAGTGTTAGATGTGGAGAATTCACTTTTCTCCTTTATCAAGTGGACACACGGCCTTCGTCTAACGTCCAAACAACGTTCATATCACGTTTCGAACGTGACGTGGACGTTGTTTGAACGTTGAAATAATGTTGCGTATCCACAGGGTATTTTTTTCTGATACTTTTTCTTTTCTTTTCATTTTTTCTACAATTTGTTATGCTTTAGATGTGAAGAAAAACAGTGAGCGAGTGTTGTTTTTCAGTGTTCGCTCGTTAAGAAACTATGACCCCGTTGATTTGACCCTGATAACTTCTCCTTCCCCTTCACGGTTTACTGTTTCGCGTAAAACGTTCAACAATGTTTTCTATCAAAACGGACACCTGTAGTTTGACTGATAGCTCAGTTTCCACGACGTGAATTTTAACGTTAAAAGAACGTCAGTGTTTATCACCAATGATCGGTTTGCTACCATTTTGAGTGACGCTTTTGACAATGTCACATGGTGCGAGAACAAAACCTCTTTTCTCTAAAAGTGTTGTAGCTTTGCTATCCGAGGTAACAGGGTTACACACACGGTTTTTCTTTGTGTCGATGTATGATGATTTATAGTTTTACAATCCTTTCTTTTCCTACCATTTCCTTTTTTTATCTCCGTCATATTCATAAAGATGAACGCTATTTGCTTTGTTTCCACAAAGAGAAATATATATTCTGTTGGCATTTATGATTTTCGTTTTTATAGGGTGTGGTCGACCTCCGCTTTTCTCTTCTTGCCTATTTTTAAAAAAAGTTCAAATATAAATTTAAAAATATTATCAATTCTGATCAATTATATTGCTGATCTATAATATCGTTTGTACCAAGAACCGCCAAAATATAAGTGGAACCGAGCAAAATTTTGGAACCACAATTTTATTTAAAAATTAGGCAACATGAATTTTTCATTGTTTGGAAAAATATGGATATCTAATATAATGTGAACTTCACACAGCTGGAGAGATTTATAGGTATAATGCCTGATATTCGGTGAAGTTAGTCTTTAGAATTTTTGATTTTATATCAACAAAATACCTATAGCAGTAGGAAAACATTTTCCAAGAAATTTTTAAATCAATGACTGATACGCTGTTGGGTTTTCTATCAAAATATTTTAGTTTTTACAAATCATTAGATCAATTTCTAAAATTAGAACTCGAACAAAATATCCAGTAAAAACATATATCATTTCATAGTTTCAAATGTTTTGTTTTGAACTCACATCACTTTTTATGTGATTTCTCTCAGCAAGGGGCGGATGTGGGGTCCAAAAACCCACAACCGTCCGAAATCCCTTGGTTTTGAGTTTCGTTTTTGACAATTGGAATGCATAAAAATAACGAAACTATATCGTACGATGTGTCAATCTTTGCCCACCCTGATCCAGTCAATGGATTGGTACTCGTTTTTTTTTATAATACCAAGTAATAAATAATAAAAAATAAATGAATATAGGATAGAACACGCTTCACGATTCAGATTTCCAAGTTGACTGCAATACCCTCCAGGAAGGAAGATAAATAAAGTGGCATATAAAACAATTTACATTGCAAGCTGATACCTTTACAGTGTTGTATGAAAACTAAATGTCGGTTGTATGCTTAGTAGGCACATCAGCGGCGGATCTACGACCTTGTGCAATATTTCTGGTGAAGAGCAGATTGTAATTAAAAATATTTCAATGAAAACTAATGACTTTTCAATTACAGTTTACTCTCCTGCAATTTTGCAGAGGGTCAACATTAGCCGCTGCATTGATCATAATTTCTGATGTTTATTTATTGAATTTGTAGATAGGATCATGCAACCATCTCGATTTGTTAACTTCTCGTAATTCTTAACCGGAATAGCTCGAAGATGACGGGATATTTTTTTTCTTTCTGAAACTTTGATGGGAATGGGAAAAAATTTGCTCTTTACTCGGGTAAGAGCAAATCGGGAAATTTAGCCTGGATCTATTAGCTTCTCAAACCCCTAACCGTGTTATAAAAACGACAAATCACAGGCTTGTTCGACTATCTCATACGTGAGGCTTTTGAACTTGGAATGATGTCCCTCCCTTTGACAGTGTGTAGTGCAACAACAACAATATCACTATAAAAAAATCACCCGTCAAAATGAAGTGACTGAACGTGGACTTGTTTTTGTTTATACATTTAATCTATTGCAATCGTTTGCAAGGGAAAACGAGAGAGAGAAAGGGTTTTAAATTGTTTTCTCGGTAAATAGAAGCGCGGTGTTGATATGTTAGAAATTGGACTTTAATAGTAAAGAAAACATATACATTTCACGATTATTATTTGTAGATCTCTCTCAATGAAAATACAAAACAGCTCTCTTTCATTCTGCAATGTCTGCGGTAGCTGCAAAAAAGGTCTGTGTGCAAATAACAAACGCGTAAACCACAAGAAGTACAGGGTGTCCTAAATCGCATATCTGGATTTGTTGTCTAGCAACGAAATTATTTCTTTTGTTTTGTGCTAATTGATTTTAGCTTATATCACCAGTGTTAATCCACCCTTTAACTTTTAATTGAATTGGCTTGTATTTTACTTGGAAGTTATTGTATACTATCTATACTGTATATACGATATACAAATCTGTAATTCTCCTAACTATTCTTTTCGCTACATTCATGGCACTTTTACGCCTTCAATGAAATCCTGGATCTGCATCTGCATTTTTAAATAGATCATGCCAAACCAAAAATTGAGGGTTTGCAAAATGACATTCATTATTGAAATTATCAAAATAATCAAATTTGTCAAAATTATGGAAATAGGGATTTGTCACTTTGGAAATATGGGGTCAGTTTTCTTATGTTTATCTTTTAATTTCCGAGATCTCTTCAATCCTTTTATTTTCTGGATTTTTTATGATTATTATGGTTTCTATATGACATATAGAATCAACAAAAATATCGAAATCAACAAATTTTGCCTAGTCATCCAATTTATCGGAAACCAAGATAAATTTCAATTATATTCCATCCTATACTATATTATATACTAAGGAACTAGATTGTAGAGACTGCAATATTGATATAGACAGATTGCTGGAATCATAGCCAAACCCTTTTCATAAGATAAAAATTAGAGACGAATAAATGAAGCAAGCGAAAAAAATAAAAATGGATTTAACGGATAGTTTTTCTCTGGGAAACTGTAATTCTTTTGATTAAATTAGTTTTTCATTGCATCATAAATTACCGGAAGTTTCTATCAATTACATTTTTTATACCTAAACCCAAATTAAGAGAATTAAAAAAATCGTTAACGAGTTTGGTCTATTATAGTACGTCGCCGCTTCTATTCTCGCTATCGGCAAGTGTTTGTCGGTGTATTTATATTTTTTGTCACCTATAAGAACCGAGAAAATGGAATATGTGCCGGCTAATTATTTGCGATTGTTTTTGTCAATAAATTTTTTTATGAGATATTTTTCACATTTTAGGTTAAGAAATTTATTCGCGATCAATAAAATACTCAATGCGGAATAAAAACTAAATGCTTTATTCATTTCTTTACTTCATTGAAATTTGTTATTTGTTTGAAAAGATCAATATAATTACAAAAGTGTTATGTTAATTATTTTGACACTCATAATTAGAATTTAATTGGTCTACTATTTCCGATTACTAATTCATTCTACCGCTGATGTTGCCAGTAGCTCATCTTTATTTTGTCACCTATATCATGTCAGCTTATATATACGAAAACAATAACTTTTTTCCGCAGTCAAAGCGTGTCATTTGTCAGGACACCCTGTATATAGGGATTGTAACATATTCAAAATTGTGCTAGCGAAAAATTTCCGATGAAACTTCCGACTGTCTTGACTAACAGCTATCGGATAATCCTGTCTCTATGTTTTTTTATATAATTTGGGGGTTGAGGGTGATTCTGAACACATGAGCAAATTAAACGCCGTCTTACGACACTGACGGTTCTTAAAATTGAAACTGCTTACTGAATAGATCATTTTAAATCTTGTTGTTTTCATCAACAGCGTGGTAATATAATATTTTTGTGACATACAGATTTTTTATGTTAAGATTAATGAACAGTTAAAAAAATAAATTGGAACATTTGAGAACCGTAGAAAATTTCTTTCTTTCTGTTTGAAATAAATTTAACAGGGTATCATATAAACAAAATATGTCCGGAAATTCCCTTATTCCGTAACTTCATAAAATTTTGTTTACCGTAATGTTTCGAATACACGCCCGGACTGTTTATTAAATGTTTTGACTATCAGCGGTAGAGGGCATTTTTAAAAGGGGAACTCTAATAGGGGGGTTTATTTATTTTTTATTTAAAAAATCCAAACAACTTTCTCTTAATAATTTGTGAGTTTGACACCAAATGTTAATAAAATTGACACATAATTTTGTTATTTGCGTAAATGCATAACTTGGTTGAGATTTTGGTTGGAAATTTTTCCTGGTGATTAATAAATTGGTGATGAAATTACAGCAGAAGATAAGTAAGCATATGATAGATAAGCATATGACTGATAAACTGCTAATTAGCCACAAATATATCTGTGGTATTTTTTTTGAAATCCAGGCTCTGTAAAAGTGCCATCAAAATTATTATTCAGCAAATAAGTAGTGGGCTTGACCTGGAACATAGCTTTGAAAATGAAAAATCTATAGCAATATAAACAAAACTAATTAATCAAAACAGGTAATAAGTACCTAACTGGAATCATCGTAAAGGAATTCCGTTGTTGATCATTTGTTGTCAATAAATCCGAAAAAGGAAATATACTTAACGCCATACATTTGTTCCTCCCTCCCTTTCACTTACAATTCATAACACACACACAAACATTTCAAAATAACAAAACAACAAAAACTCAAGCGCCCTCTTCATACGCGAGTAAGAGTCTACGGGAAATCTAAAATAGATTCTGAAAAACCACAAATTACGTTGAGTGATGTTTGTTTTGATTGCGCTGCCTATTTACTATTGTTTTGTGTACCATAGTCAGCTTGCAACGTTCTTTCAACGTTCATTGAACATACAAACGATGTCATATGTACGTTGCATAAGCGTTGAATGGTAGCCGAGATGTTGAGACCAAACATTTTGCATGTCCTGTATAGAGGTTGAGTGAAGTGCAGCAGACATTTCAAGATCGATTGTAGTTCGTGTCTTCTGACCTTTTGATTATTCATATCTTTATTTATTGATGAAAATTTCCCATGACCAGATAAAGACTCTTAAAAGTAACACACAGGGGGTGGATTTAGAGCTCAAAGTATGAATTTGTTTTGGATATTACCTGATAGCAATTTTCTCAATATTTCACAGTTTTCAAATTTTTTTTATACCATGCAAAATCAAACCTGACCCATAGAGCTTCTAGTGTCTCCCTGTTGAATATTGGTAGTACAGTTTCTGAAAGAGTTGAGTTGAGTATTTAAGCAGTGGCGGATATGTACTACTTCTTAACAGATGGGAAGAGTCTAAACAATAATTAAAATACCGTTATCCTTTACAAAATTGTCACACTTAACGACAGTTTAATTGTATTCTACACTTCTCCTGTATTTGAGAAGTAGTGCTGTATCCGCCACTGGTAAGGGCGGATTCAGAAGGTGTTATGTGTTTATTATTGTCATATTCTATGTTATCGCTGACCATAATATCCCAAACTTTCAGATTTGAGCTAGAAAGTTTGATTCACTTTTTTTGCGTTGTTTAAGAAAATACCTTTCAGATGGATTGTGTGTGGTGCTTACAACGATAACAAACTCCAAAGTACACGAAGGGGTAATTTGTTTGTTTAGCTAATTCTCTAACGAGGAAGAAGATGTCTATATTGCAGAAAGATCAATACAACCATCATTATCCATAGATAGATATCAATAACAAGACAATTTTCAAAGAAAACACACTGTATATATTTATACCAAAGAATAATATCTTAAGGCACATTTTATATGAAAACACCAGCCCCCTAATCAACAACCATTTTGTGTGCAAACACAGAGGCTTAGCCGATACCTATAATAATATTTGAAATTCAAATACAATCTTGAAGAATTTGTTTCCCTTGAAAACAAAGTATTAGAATGAAGAATTGCTTTCCTGTTGTTCTTTCCCAGGAGTTGGAGGAGGGGGGACCTTTAAAAGATGTTAATGAAATGTTTAATATTTATGGGGAATTCTGATGGACTATTTTGGACATACCTTAGCGAGCTAATATGGTGTTTACAAACCAAATACCAAGAACAAGTTTTAGCTGTTTTTTTTTTAAATAAATGAGGTTTTAGGAAATGGCTCTATCTAGAGTGGTTTACATTATGGATAGTGCCTTTGAAGACCTAAGAATACGATTCAACTTTAAAAATATATATATAAACTTAATTATTTTACTCATATTATTTTCAATATTCTTTCTTAGGCCAGGTTCGATCAGCAGTCGGGGAAAACTGGCAGCAAAGTTTTCCGAATTACAAACTGTTTCCCGACCTTTTATTGCACGTGTTTTAAGTAGAAAACATCACAAAATGGAGTTGGGTGTGTGTGTACCAATAACAATACACAGAGGCGGATCTATAATTTTATTTAGGTGAAGAAAATGTTTGAAAATGTTCATTAAATTTTGTTGTACGGGCGTTAACTTGCACATGGCCTAGACGTACAGCTTTAAAGAAAAATGGGGATAGTTTTTTTTTTTTTTATATGAAACAAAATCCAAAATCTACCAAATTTACTCTCTTTTAAATTTTACTGTACATAAATCAAGTGAATAATTCTTGTCTTCAGTTGAACACCCTAGATCCGCCCCTGATACACTGTCCATTATTTTTTGCAGCCCACACCCATTTTTATCACGTGTTTAGTTGGGGGTGAAAGTTCTTGAATAAGCATCATTCATATACGGACCACTTGAAAATTGTTTTAAGAGACGCCACTTATTTCACGATTCTCTATAATATACAAGAACTTTTCAAAAGTCTCTTATGCATACCTATATAATACAATACAACCCACAGTAACATCGTTCTAATGTACAAACAACATCCTAGTGACGTTTAATAAACATTCAATGAATGTTGTTAGAACTTCAAGAATGAGGAAATTTTACAAAAGACTTTGGCATTTCATACTTGACGTCATGGGAGTGGGTACACGTCGCAATGAGATGAAGTAGCGGTTTTCCTGTTGATCAAAATCAAAATAAAACATTTCTTTTTTTTTGCGACAAAAGATATGACAAATTTTTGGCGCCTTTGGTTTTGGCAAATAAAAAAGTTATCAAAAACAAAGTGCGACTTTTGTGCATAAAAAACAGACGGAATTAAGTCTGTTAAACCGCCAAAAATATTTCCGCGGTGATAATACCAACAGTATTCGTGACAGTAACTACCTTACCTAAACGAAATTAACGGGGCAAGAAAATAACAAGTCAAAGATTAGTGTGATCAACAATTAACTTACTTAAATTTAAATTTTTGCATAGTATTAACAAGTGGTATTTACATATTTATTCAATTAACGTATATAATAGAAGAAATTTACACGGGATATTAATTAACGGGGTTTTAATTGGTGCAAATTTTCTAAATTTGCGCTAATTAATGTACCGCGTTAATTTCGTGTTTATAACCCTAATATAGCAAGTGAATTAAGTCATTGACGCCCCCGATCCAGGTCTAAATATCAGAAATACCCCTATTAGGTTTTACTTTTAACAAACAGGTCAAAAATAAAATTAGCATCACTGATTTGCTGACTGCAAAATTTCCAAGCGCTTTTAATATATGAACCAACAAAACGGCATCATTGAAATCATTACTTTCATTTGGTTTACAATACAGATTTTTGCATTTTTAATTTTGGGACCCGAAATTTACACTGTCACTGCTACAATCGGCACCATCGATAATGTGGCAAGTGAGAAATTGTGTCATCGCCATTAATGTCAGCATTATTAATTTGTTTACTGTTAAAACTTTCATTAAAAATAAATCACATAATTAATGCTTGGAAATAATTTTGAAAGAACAGGTGGCAATTTACGAAATTTAATTATTGCCACTGTTGAAATCAGAGCAATTATGATTCATTCACTTTAAACCACAATAGTTCTGACTATTTAATCATTTACTAATAAGTATCCTTAGTTAAAAAGAATTGTTTCACCTTAATCAAGGGTCTGTACTCTTTGATATAAATATCTGTTACTTTAATTAAGGATCTATAAGCGATCCGTAAATTTTAATTAAGCACTAATGTCACTTCCAGTTTGCTATTTAAAAAAAAACGAATATAATTCTGGAACGTTCTCGCAAGATCTGTTTGCTATAGCGGTATACAAGGTCTCACTTTTTAATAATTTTTTAATTTTTTAATTTATGCAGGATACAAAATCATGTGACTCCCAAAGGACCTTTTATAACACAAAGATAAGTTTTATAACATGCATGAATTAAAAAATCTGACAGATGACAGTCGATACTTTTTTCCGGAAATACTGTATAAATTGTAACAATCTGATCAATATTTGTTAAATATGAGCAATTTATAAATTATACAAAATAATTTTTCTGAACGTTCGCAGTTGCGAACCTTGCGAACCTCTGGATCCGTCACTGGCAACAAAACACCAGTTGAAAGAAATAGTAAAATAATTGATGTAGCCAATTCTATCAAGACATGTAAAATTTAGCTTACATATAATAAATTATTGCTATCAACAGTTAATTCCATTTACAATTAATTAACTGATTTTCCTTCAACATATTGCATGCTTAAAATAATCATAAACCTAAAGTCCTCTTCCAAGCCATTGTTCCTACATAACTCCCATCTATCAGGAAAATCAATGTGTTACTGTTAAAAATAAAGAGTTAGCACTTTTTATCCAAAACAATAAATTTTCATATGTGTGCGCGCATGTAATCGCATACCCTAATTTTTAAGATCAGATTCAATAAAAAGAAGAAATTTATTCATTTTAGCGAAACTAAATTTTTTCTAGCATTTTGCTGGGAAAATGTTGCAGCGTATCAAAATAGTCATAACAGAAGAATCTTTTTCATTTCAGCAAAACTGACCAATTTCTGCATTTTGCTGGAAAAAGTTGCGGCGTATCAGAATAGTCAAACAGAAGAATCTTTTTCATTTTAGCGAAACTGACCAATTTTTGCATTTTGCTGGAAACAGTTGCATTTTGCAAAAAAATATCAACTATTTATTGACTTTAATCTAAAACAAACAATCAATTACAAATGTGACAATTCTAGCTAGCTAATATCAAGTCTAAAACCATTATTGTTACCTTATTCATTGGACATATGTCACATGTCACAATATCAGCCAAAACAAGAAGTATGAATTTATATTTTTGAAAACATCCCAGGGGGTATAACTTCTAATCTTCTTTGTTATGTCTTTAGCAACTTTCTATTTTAAAATGAAAATACTATAAGCAACTTATTAAATCCAAAAAAAGAAAAACAGCTTCCACCACACTACATAATAGCAACATGTTTCCTCGTATCAGAAACTAATCTCGACGCTGTCACCTGGCAACTTCAGGTACCGCATATTTCATAGTGTACAACATAAAGTGTCCACCAACATAGTATCTGAAATGTCATTCTTTGCGCGCAGTCGAAGAAGCGTTACACAGCCAAAACTAATACGCTTTCAGCTGCTACCGTAATAAAGCTGATCAAATATCAAGAAACGAAAATTAACGTTCTAGTTGGGCTCACTAATCCGCTCTGCCATCGCAAAAATGCGGGGATAGGGACGGGTCGTATTAACGATGCAATGTAGAACAAAAGTGTGATATCAGCTTGACAGTAATTGCTTAACTTAAGTAATTAATTAACTTAACCATTCCAAGGGGAAGGATATGGACATCAAAGGCCTGGAGGGCTCTTGACGGTCTGACTGTAATATGGAAGACCTCCTTTTCCTCTCAAGAGAGGCTGAGGCTGTTGTCGAATCCGTCCTAACCTACGGGTCATCTACAACGCATCCGGAAAAAAAGTGACCATTCAAACTTCATGATTTTTGTAGAATGAAAATTTATATAAAAATATATTTTTATACTTATTGTATTGAAAAGTTTTATTACCAGTTGATAGCTTTTAAAAAGAAAAAATACAATACAATAATTGTTTTGGGACTTCTTAAAAGGAATGGTGTGTGTTATTATCTAAATCCCGTACGGGAAATATTTTAAATCTTTAATTTTGTTTAAGATATTGAAATTTAGTATTTTTTACATCGTTAGAATCAGTAAATCAAAAGCTATTCAAATATATAAGTTTTATATTACGAAAATTACTATCAAAAAAATTTCTTCCAGCTCATTTTTATAAAATAATTGGTTATTTCCCAAAGGACATTATTTAAAAAAAAATCGAAAATACACTTTTATATAAATATTTTTTGCTAAAATCATAAGATAGCAGTGTTCACTTTTTTTTCCGGATGCGCTGTACATGGATACTCACCCGACAGAAACGAAAATCCCTAGACGGCACATACACCCGCCTCCTTTGGGTGGCTCTAAACGTTAGCTGGAAACGAAGCTTGACAAACAGGAGCGGACAACTAGCTCCTATCTCCGCTGTTATCAGAGAAAGGAGATTGAAGCTGTCAGTCTGTAGACAGCTCCTGTCCTGTTCTGGAGCCCCAAGCATGGGAGGAGATCAGTCTGTAGACCCATGCGTACATACAGTGATCAATTGGTGGACAATACTGGATTGCACATCAAGGACATTCCCACAGTTAGTTCTCTCCGTGCAATGTTTTTTAGTTTAATATATTTAATTGCTCCAGTTGCGTGCATGCACTCCTCCGCTCCCTTGTGGATTCTATTTTCTATTTTGTTCGATTTCTATCTTTTGACACACTTGTCGTTTGTACACGCTATGAGTAAGACGTGTGTGTTGAAAATGTTTTAATGAATTATATGTATTTTTTACGTTAAATTTGGATTTTGGATATTTTGAATATATTGGATTTACATTTGGATTTGCTATGTGCTGCTGCCACAACTTGGTCTATACAGGGTATATCAAAAAAATGCAAGTGAGTTCAAACTTATCAATTTTATCATTTTTTATTATCAGTACTCGCATCTGTATACGAACGAGGTGTTTCTTATTGTAATTTTCTTTTACGAATGGAGGAGTACAATGGCATCGAAACATGTTAATTGTTCATTTTTTATGGCGGGTTAATTATTATTTTAACAAACTTTTTTTCATCTTATAGAATCTTTACTCTCGAGGGGGAAAGTTTGCTGATTATTCTCTTTTTTTATTGTTTTTTAACGTTTTACAGTTATATTTATAAAAGCCCATTATGCTTATTATGATTCGTAATGCCACGGGAATAAAACAGTAATTTATTTTCTAATCATAAAAGAAATCATATTAGCATCATAATAAAAGCAGTAATTAAAATAAATATATCGTAACAAAGACACCTCGTTCGTATACAGATGAGTACTGGTGATAAAAAATGATAAAATCAAGAAGTTTGATCTCACTTTTTTTTTTTTTATATACCCTGTATAACATATTTAAGTAAGTTTATTTAATTTTGTTTCATTTCTTAGGGGGCCTTTACATGGTAGGCGAAATTAAAATTGATCGCAATAAATTATTTTATCACTTTGCGTTTACATCATTTTGGATGAAATTAGAATAAATTAGACTATACCACTTAGCCTCTATCCGTCTCACGTAGCGACAGTTGGCTTGAAAAATTCCGGCCGGCCGGCTTTCCAGGATCCATTACATATATCATACAGGCTAGTGTTTATCCGTCTCGTGCCCCGCGGCTATAGGGAAATATCGGGAAATCAGGATTTAGAAGCGTGGAGAAACGAATGAAACATAAAATTTATTTAAATCTTGAGCATCAATGGAGACTAAAAGAAAAGTGAATAAATTCAAAAATTTAGTCGGCAAAAAGTAACTAATATTTTTGCCAACCAAACTGCCGCCTTTTTTTAACGATCTAGTTAGTCCCGTACGGGATTTTATGCAACGAAGTCTTTTGTATAAGATTTCTTTTGTTAGCCTCATTCAAAAACTCTTTGTGTCGTAAGCCTTAGCGTAAGAAACTGGCTATTACTTGGGTTTAATATGGAGAGCCTGCCGCGGTGCATCTTAGCGTAAGCTACTAGCTAGTTAGATTATTTATATGTATATACCTTAGACTTATTTTCAGTTCCACCCTATTTTTGAGATTTCTTTCTGGCTTATTTTACGTGCCGTTAGCGTTAGTTTGTTAGTTAGTTAGTACTTTTATTCACTTAGTTTAGTCTCTTATTCTCTTCGTAATTTTAGCCTCATTATCGAGAGTCGAAATAAATTTGTGATACCGGCAGTTACAGCGATGTTAAATGAAGGGAACGTACCTTAAGGGTATTAAATTTCGCGGGTATTACATTTCGCGATTTTCGATTTTTAAAAAAATCGCGAAATTAAGTACCCGCGAAATACAATTACAATAACTTTCGTAATTTGCGAAATGTTTTACCCGCCAAATGCAATTTTTTGTCTTAAAAAAATAAATTTAAGCAAAAAAATTTGAAACTCCTTTTCGAACGCGAAATTTTGTACCCACGAAATTAAATACCCGCGAAATCGAAAATTTTCGTCACTCGCGAAATTTAGTACCCGCGAAATTAAATACCTTTAAGGTATCAGCCCGAGACTTCTCACATGATGATGACGATGATTATACAGGGTGAACAGAAAAAAAAACGGACAAAAAATCCAAACATGAAAAATCATTTAATTTATTCTAACAACGAGTTTATACTGCAGTTTT
>JAUKWF010000346.1:0-2500 GCA_032356525.1 Eutonina indicans
TGAATGAATGAGTGAACGAATGAGTGAACGAATGGATGAAAGAATGTGTAGATAGGCATAGTATTCTTTTGAGCGATGCGCCTATCAGGATTCGTCTTGATTGGTGAATTACAATGTGAAAATAATTTGCAGTTAGAGACAACGAGACAAAGCGAGACAAACTACTGTTTTATAAACCATGAATCGGATTAATCAAATACACCCAGAGTTAATGAATGAATGAATGAATGAATCAATTGGTTAATCAAGGAATGGAGGTATGAATAAATATGTAAAAACTTGATAAAAATATAAAAAAATTAAAATGACATTCGAGTGCAAACTGAAATTGTATATTTATTTACTCTGGTTTCACAGCTACCCACGGCCTCTTCGATATCGCCTGACCGCTCGGCGAACCTATATTCCATACATTCGATACGTTCTAGTGTTTGTAGCATCTCTTGTTTTAAGCTCGACATCTATTAAAAGCAAAGGACAGAATAAATTAATAATCATTTTTCAATAAAGACAATTTAAATTCTAGTTTCGCGAGAAGGAAAGAAAACTTGATTTGGTTTAATTTCGAAATAATATAGGCACATGGCTCCAAACGGTAGCAGTTAAAAAAATCTTTTGAAATTATGAAAATTTTGCCCTTCTTGCGCGAAGACAAGTATACACTTAGGTCAACTAGACAGAAATGTCTTCTCACGCGGAGGAGGAGGAGGAGTACCACGGCAAAACTAATATACGGTCTCTTAGGTGCTGGTTTAATTTTGAATAACGTGAAAACATTTGATGAAAATAAGAGTTATGTATCACAGAAAATAAAAGGTTTTCTCAAACTAGATTACGGGTTTTAACAAAAATTAAAATACTAACCTCGTTTTGGTGCAACTCTGTCAAATCATTCCACTGGTGATACATATCGTTCAATTCGTTGTTCAATTGCTATGGAAACACACATAACAAAAATTAACATAACAAGTCAGTAAAGTGAATATCTGAGAAAAAAGTGACACATGGTGGGAAATCGAGAAATTATTCAAAGTATTTGGAGAAAATCGGAATACTTCGGACTTCCAACACGGAAGTTTAAGTTTGCATTTATCCTAGCGAAGATTATTAAAGGGGATTATAAGAAATCTTAAGTGTTATTTTAATAAAGGATAAAGGTGTGATATAGTTCTGTATAATCTCAGTTTCTAGAATTTATAGTTACCCATTTCAAAGAAAATGTTACACTGAAATATTTGATTGAATTGAAATTTCCCTGATCTGGTGGCAACTCTGTGATAGTCCTGTATAAATCTCAGTTTCTAGAATTTATAGTTATAAATTACAAAGGATCTTTTAGGTTCCTAAAAAAATATTACACTGAGAAATAAACACTTCTAAAAATGAGAAACTTGATGATGAATCCGACTATGGCGATATGGTTAAGGTACAGTTACACGTCGATTTCGGACATTTTTGACGTAATCGGACAGATTATAAAGATTCCAACTAAAGGTATAGTTACACGTACATCATTTTTGTATCTCTCTTCTTGGACAGAATGTACCAATTGCTCCACATCGTCCTAAACAAAAAAAACCCAATAAAACAGTAAAACAAATTTGCGACATTTCTACAAAGCGGACACCTCCATAAAACGGACAGTGGGTTACGTAGAGGATCGATTGACTTGTGGTCAAACTCTTAACTGTGGAATCTGTAGAAAACATTTAATTCTGAATAAAGCGGACACTTGTTTTGCATCAATAATGTCCGCTTTATAAATTCCACAGAAATGAAATTTAACGTCTTCACATTTAACAATTTTATCAAAGATAAAATCTCTGATTCGGGGTATTATTAGGGTCGTCGAGAAATTAAGGCAAACGAAAATGCAGGAAATAGCCTGACAATACAATTTCTTCCGCTCGGCAGGTTGCAAATATAAAATGGCCGACGAAAATTTAGTGATGATTCCAGGATATTGTAATAACTACCTTTATCTTCAAGACGTTCTCCTTCAGCTCATCATTATCTTTCCTCAACACATCGATTTGTTCGTTATGCAAGTTGATTTGTTGATCGCGCTGTTGCACTGCGTTCAGTTGTTGCTCTGCGTTGCTGCTACGATTCACTGAATCTACGTCACTTTGGTTACCAGACCCCATTCTGTAAAATACATAAAATTCGAAAGTCATTATAGTAAGAGAACATGGCCGGTTAGCTCAGTCGGTAGAACGCTCACCTCGTAATCGAAAGGTTGCAAGTTCGAGCCCGGCTATTGCCCACTCAGCGCACGAGTAGCATGGTGAAGATAACTCGGAACTGACGGCTGGT
This sequence comes from Eutonina indicans, assembly GCA_032356525.1. Lineage (NCBI taxonomy): Eukaryota > Metazoa > Cnidaria > Hydrozoa > Leptothecata > Eirenidae > Eutonina > Eutonina indicans. The sequence goes on from JAUKWF010000346.1 coordinate 2,317, forward strand.
GTGGAGCTCAACCTCGGCAACGCGACCACCCTGGTCTAGCGCTAAAGAAAAGGAGGACGGTTGATACCGACAATAGGCCTCTCCGACCTTATTACTATAAGAGAACATAAGATTTGGCAGCAAAAGAATAAGATCCATAAATGGAAACCGAATGATAAAAAGATCGTGAAATTTACTTTGAAGG
>JAUKWF010000346.1:7500-12899 GCA_032356525.1 Eutonina indicans
ACAAACAAAGGCTAAAGGCTAATAAATAAGTATCCTACCCGGTTAGACTGGAAGCTCCAGTAAAATAAAAGCAACACAACATTTTTCCGAAATCAAAGTGGATGAGTGACTCTCAATCGAAAAATACACATATTTAAAATACCTTATTATTCTTTTTGGACCATGGATACCACGCTCTTCTAGCTCCTGTAAACAAAATAAAAAAAGTTAGTTCCTCTCACTCGAAAATTTAGAATTCAAGGAGCTATTTAAAGGGAATACAAACTTTCCAAGCGATTTGAAGTATGACCAATCAAGAAGCGATGCATTTAACCGATCGTTGACCGATCAAGAAGGAAAAATGACTGGTGCAAATTTCTCTTTATTTTCATTTTAAGCGGTCAAATGACCGGTAGAAGTCTTTTTTACCGGTCGTCTCCGGTTAGATGACTGGTACAAAACAGATCGGTTGTGATCGGTCAAAATCTATCTCTTGGTAGGTCACATTTATTTGATTTGGAATACTCCCATTAATCCACCAAATCATTTTACAACGGTTTTTATTTGTTTTGTTTGCGTTCACTTATCTAAAGTAACAGCCAAGGTTATTTTTCATTTTGATCGGTCAAAAGACCGCTTTAAGTATTTCATCTCTACTGGTCGTAAGCGCGGATTGGTTATGATCGGTAAAAGTCTATTTACTCCAAATGGTTTGGAAGGTCACAAATGGCAATATCATGTAAACATTCGTCAAATTGAATACTGCTTAGTTCGAACATTCGTTAGTCCGATCAAATCAAAGTCTTTTGTTGTATTAGCTCTCGTGGTATTTTCAGCTTGGCCTAATCCAACATTTTGGTCTCTGGAGTGTTTGAATTACCGGACATCAATCTAATGTGTGGTTGGTCGTTGATACCCGTCAATTTGAAAAAATAAAGTTCCTAAGCTTCCTAATACGTTCTTTAATCTTAGAATTATGGCAAGCAATTGCTTTAAAAAGATTATCTTTATCTATAGAAAATTACAGGATTTCTAAGAATCGTGTTCTATAAGATATACATCTAATAATGTATAGTTTACAGAACATTTGACACGCACCTTTCGTTTCATTTGATATTTCTCCAGTCGTTTTTGTAACGTTTGAATTGTTATATTTGTTTTCTGGTTGTTCTTCTCAAAATTCATCTTCGTTCTTTATAAAAAAACATAAATACAAAATTATAAAACTTGATTATATTGTTATTAAAAGTAAACAATTAGACAATGACTAGAATTAAAGAGCAGCATCTGAGAGGTAGCAAGAGTGTCTTTTAACTTGACTTTTTCTGCTCCACTTTAATATTTTTAAATCATATGTCGCGGGAAAGAGAATGCCAGGCATCTGATTGGCTAATTTAAAATCATTCTTGGTTGTTTTGCCGAATTTAAAATCAGCGTATATCAATAGTTATATATTAATAGCAAAAATGACCACGGAAAACATAATATATATTCTACGCGGTGTTTTTAAAAACAAATGGGCAAAAGTGAAACGTTTCTTCTTTGTATCAAAGGCGAGAAAGTGTTTTTTTATAAAATTAACATTACACTCATCTCTGGATTTTTACGCTTTCTATACCACCATTTCTGTGAAAAACATAAATAAAATAGAGGGCGTATGGGCGGAAAAATAACTTACTTAAGGGCGTCAGAATTCTCATAATTATTATCAGCTGATTTCAAGAAGTCTTTCAAATATTCTATAAGAGAAAACAAAAAATTAACATTAGTTTCTGTACAGTTGACACAAGATACGCCGCAATAAATTACCACTCAGCGAAGGAGCGTTTTTGTTCATAAAAACAACCTATTACAGCCCTTTAAATACAAAATTCACTCCTCCGGAGAGACTGATACAATTATAAACGTACCGTCTTTTGTGAGTTGCATTTGTACTAGTTCGTCTTTCGTTTTTTCGATTTTCTTACACAAACGTTCCATTTCTTGCACGGTATACTGTAGGTAAGATAAAATAATTTAATCATTATCTATAATAACGGACACTCTAAAAAGCGGACAAAAACTCAATAACGAAACACTTTAAAAGGCGGACAAAATATTATTTTTTTATCTTTTAGTATAGGAAACACCCTAAAAGACCGGCATGTAACTTACCTTCCCTGGTTAGGACTAGAATAAGGGCTAAAACTAAACACACCAAAAATCACTTGCAAAATATTAAAGTCTGTCTAAAGAACAGGCGGTAAAGCCTAGTTAACCACAGGCCTTATTGTATTAAACGTGACTGTAAATAGGTTACTCTTTGATTATATAAATATAAAACAGATGCAGGATTATCTGAAATTGGAGCTTGGCGATAACGCTGATTGCTTTCTGCTTGCTCCAGCCAATTTTTTTAAATTTTTGATTTTATTCAGCTCATGTATAACCTTAAAAACGGCAAATATATACATACATACAAATTGAACAGTCAGCAGACCATAAAAAGGTGAAAGAATTTAAAGTCATACCTCTTCAGAAGCTGGGTATCCATATCCATCTGTTTCGTCAGTTTCAGATGGACTGTCTTGCTAAAAAAATATATAATAATACAATTATTAAAAAAACTTTATTTAGCTTTGTTTTCTGTTCGTTTTAATACAGAAACAGACCTCCTTCACGAAGAAAAATAGATACCTTAATGTCAGACGTGCAATCATGTGCGATCGCACATAACTCCTATGAAGGATATATAGAAGGTCGTGGACTCAGAGTGAGTGAGTGATTATACTAAAATTTGTAGTCCGTTATCTTTTTCCGTACTGCATTAGCCTGTACTCAATAAGTTGATGGAGACAAAAAAAGAAAAAGAATGAAAGATCCCTTTTCAATACTCAGATTTCGACTTAAAAATCGGCGCTGGGTAATTAAGAAAACGTGTATAACCCTTTCTACCCTAGCTAACCCTAGTCGGGTTTCGGGGTTTGAACTTTTAAGAGTTTAAACTAGGTTTAGACTAGAATTTACACGATTGTACATACTGTATTATAAGAAATGGAAAAATAGGAAAAAAGGAATTGAAGAGATTTTACGGACGGATTTCACGGACGGGAAATAAAGAAAAAATGAAATATTTTACCGAATCATCGTATGGCAATGCTTCCACTACAATATACTGATCGGTAGAATCTTGTGACACGCGATGTCTCTCTCTATCCTTCGTTGTCGACGTCACAGACAATGTGTCCGAATTCATACTACTCGTCCGGTCAGCTCCGTTCAATGTGCTCTGTCGGGAGTAAGTACCCGCCGCCCCCATCACAACGGGTGTATCAGTAAGGGCGTTATTGTTTTCTGTTGCGTTACTTTTCTTTTTCTTCATCTCATCTTTCGCCCTGTTGTTTTGACAGAAAAGAAGTTGAATTAATTTGATGACATCAGCATTTTAATTTGTTTTTAAAGAAGTAAAGTTCTATTCCCCTTGGACTTTCTTAACCTGCATATATATAACCTTCACTTATTCGAACATTCGGTTATTCGAAGTAAATCCCCTTGAAACTTCGAATAACCGGGGGAGTCTACTGTAATTTGATGGCATTAAACTTTAATCTAAAAAACAAAATTCAATTTAATCGTACAGCTCTCTACTGTAGGTATACAGGGAGAACCATGGATAATATTCAGATAGGAGCAATAGACGTGCAATAACTGTTACACTATCCTGATAAAACGCAATGTTGATGCGAGAGTGTATGAGAAATTGCACGTGATTTGTACAAATACAGTTTTAGACGTGCGATTAAATCTCTGTGTCAGCATGTGTAGGTGATCACACGCCAGCTAAGTACAAAAAAAAACAGAAACAAAATTTATCATCTTCTACTTTAGCTAGGGTATATTATTCATCATTTTCTAGATTTTAAATTTTATATTTTTTAACGGCCGAAATCTTATTAACCAAAAATTAAGTTTCAGCCTGTATAATTATACGGTACTAGCCTAGAAATTTCGTAAATATCCAGACTAGATACTTGTCTTCTACTCACCATGTCTTACGTGCTTCTCGAGGGCTTTTGTTTTCTACGCTGGTATGATAACCATTGTTTGAGTATGGTAACAATCTATTCGCATCGTGGTGTGGTCTCTACAAACAAAGAATAAAAATTCGAAAAAATTTAAAATACAAAGTCATAGAACCGTACGAATTATAACCCTTTAATGCCTGAGGGTTAACAACACTTTTTGCCTATTATGTTGCCAGTAAGCCACTCAGGGTACATGGGTCGTGGAGCTCCTATGTGTCCACCTAAGGGTCCAGGACCATTAAAGGGGCCGTCTCCGTGTGCAGTATTAAAGAGTTAAACAAAACACTTAAAGCAGAATAAATCAAAGAATTTGTTAATTACAAGCTCCTCGAATTTTATGAATATTGAAATACAGGGGATTCTTTGTAAGTGGAAACCCTGGTTTTATCTAAATGACAACAGGGTAATATATACCTTCTGAATGACACTACTCAAGCTGCTGGTTGAAAACCCGGAAGGTTTCAGTTGCAAACGCATCACTTTAAGAGTTTTAAAGCATATAGTAGTCCTTTCTGTAAGTCATGTATTATCTGTCTGTTTTTATTTTTCTTTATAGCTGTTGTTATTGGGTATTAAAAATAATAATAAGCCATTTATAAGTCCAAACAACATCCAACGTTCAATTAACGTTCAAATGGATGTTATATGAATATTGTATGGACGTCGAGGCGACATCGACAGCCAACCGAGTAATGATACAAAAATCTATTAAAATGTGATAGACTATGTATAGTATATGTGACATTCCATTCGAAAAGAGGAAAATCTCAATTGAGCGATCGCACAAGTGTTAAAAAAATGAGCGATTAATTCATTCAGTTGAGCGATACTAAGATATGATAATACTACTTGTAATGAGCGATTAAATCGCTTAGTGAGAGCACTGATTTGAGATTTCCCTTTTCGTGTGGAATGTCACATATAATAATTTTTCAACGTTCCTACAACGTTCATACAACGTTCAAACAGTTCTCACAACGTTGTATGAAGCCGTTTAGACGTTGAAATAACGCCATGTGATAATTATACAAAATGAGCTACAGTAGAATCTCTCCATCTCGACTACTCCCTATCGCGAATTTCTCTCTATTTCTCGAACAAAAAGCTTGTACTTTCTAGGTTATTTTTATCTCTTTATCTCTTGAGATAGAGAGGGATTCCACTGTATATCAATTTGTATGATTCTAATGGTACCAAAACAAGAAATACACTACAAATATATCATATCAATCATGCGAGAGTCACATCTGTATCTAACAATTAACAATTAACAGGTTTAAAGGACACGGAAAAGATTAACTGAATGAAAATACCACAATATGCAACAACAAATAGTTTTTTTTTGATTCAATGATA
>JAUKWF010000347.1:0-12890 GCA_032356525.1 Eutonina indicans
GAATTCCCATTAATTTTATATGAAAATATTTGTTGTAGTATTATATTTTTTCAGCAATTAACAATTAACATCTTCCCATCTTCTCGTTATAAATAAGTAGCAGGTTTGAAAAAATGTTTTTAAATAACTCGAAGCTTTAAAATATTTTTAACTTCACTACACAAAGACTAGTATGAAATCCAAAGAGTATGAAACCAAAGTAAAATCAAAAGTTATATTATCTGTCAATTCATTTCTTTCATATCTTCTATGCTTACTATCCTACAATCCTAAAACTTTACCTTTTGTAAAAGAAAACTAGGTTGCTAAGTAGGTCCAATTTATATTTATTTAGTATCTAGTTGTAAAAAAAATTTGTTTTAATAAATAGCAGAAAATATAAGAAAGAACAAACTCGTAGAAGAATCATCGGTTTTACATGATAAATTGAGTAATCAGAGATTTGTGCCAAACAACACTGGAATGTTTGTGTATTTAACCAATATAAACTGATGGTGTATGTTAAAGAAAGCATAACTATGTATGTCTTTAAATACGAACATAACAAAATAAGTTAAACCTATAAAAAACCCCAAATCTTTTATTATACTGTTTATGTTTTTGCTTGGTAGGAAATCCTTACTTTAGTATTTATTTCGTTTCTCTAAAATAAGTACTAGTACCATGCATTTTTCTTAAATTCATTAGAATTCGTCTGAGGATCAAATTAATTTTTCCCATTATTGCGCGATAGGTACATGTACGGAGTCGGTCAACTTTTATGGTTCTGATGGACCCATAGAAGCTTCGTGGCCCATGCACTAGAGGGAGCCCGCACCCAATAAAATTTGTTTTATTCTATTCTTTTATGCTAGGTATATGAAACTTTGCAACAATAAAGTTGAAGTAATTATGCATTCCTAAATATTTTCAATGAGCTTTATCTCAAGATGCAAAAACAACTAATCTGTTTTGATTTATGAGTAGCCAAGGGAAAGAGCATTTGTATCTACTTAAATTTCATAAAAAAAACTCTAAAGCGTGCCAGAAATGTCAAAACTAAAAGCTGTTAATATTTGGATTTTAGTGTCAATTAAAGTACTGTAATGTTTTTTTTGCCATAACCCTATTCTTAACTAAATTTCAGGTCAATTGGATGATGGGCTAAAAAGTAGTTTAAAACATTTTAAGAACCTACCAGCACCTATCCTCTCCCTGACGTTTCCCAGCATCGATCAAAATATGGCGCCGGCCAATCCTTCACGCTTCGCCTCTGGAGCGGGTAGAAGGTTTAGCGACAGAGGACTGGCCTGGCTATATTTGAAAAGGCATATTTTTGAATCCTTACAACATCATTCAAAAGCTACGTAGAAATGTTCGCAACCAACTTTCATCTTTCACTTTATTATGATCTGTTGGTTGATATATAAAGAATTAAGGTAAAGATTCAGATTTCAAAAAAACGTCATAAAAGGATTACGTCATCGATCTCGTATAAAGTACAACGTACGCAGTACACACCACCGACTACACCGATAAATTTCATAAACTTTGTGAAATCTTTTGATCTAATCAAATATGGTATCGAATATCAAGTCCCGTTGTCTCGAATTCATGAATTTATGAAATTAATTCTCGAATTCATATAGAATGTCACTCCCCATGTCTGGATTTTACAATTGCCCACAATATTTGACCATTTTTTAGTGATTTTTTAATGATTGACGCAGATTGCTGAAATCACAAGTGGCGCCGTTAAGATATATATCTCGCATACACAGATGTTGTTGGCAATATCTGGATATCTTACTTGGCATCAGATCCTACCTACTTTTGTCAGGTAGGCTGCGCGCTAAACACCCGGCACATAACTATACCGCAGTCCTGATTTTTTTGCCGCCCTGAAAAGAAGCGCCCTGGAGTCGAGGTTGTATAAAAGTTGTCATCACACCTCTGAAGGCATTAATAATCATTTCTTAGTGTGTAATCCAACACGTGTGTGTTTTTGAAGAGATCCACTGTACCAGTCCCGTTCTGGATTCAAATGTCATCGAAATAGTAAGTAGTACAGCGCATACATACTTTGCGGTAGACGGTACTGAAGAGCGAGCTGAAGAGGACGTAATTACGTAAATATTCTCTCTTTTCAAAAAAACTATCTGTACTGTCAGTAGCCTGTCAGGCTATGGTTTACTCCCTTACGGCAACATTTTTTTTTTATTTTATAAGTTGCACCACTACTTTTCCGCGTGTCGCGCTGTCAGAATCAGAAAAAAAGCGCTAAGCCAAAAGTGGTCTACTAGACTACACTGTCAGTTTCTTTTAGGTGGAAACAGGTTTTAGTCCATGATGAGGTTTGCTCCATACCGTATCATTATTTAATTTTAATATTAACACGTTTTTATACTGGTTTACGATTCACTCTGGCAGCCAAGACCAATCTTAATCTGAACAAGATGAATGAGTAGCCAAAAGATTTCACTATCGACTCTTAAATTTTCTGTGAATAACATAAACAATGTATTTTTGGTCCGTGTTAGAGTAAGACTATTTTCTATTCTGATTAGAGAAGTTATGGTAGATATTATAAAACATTTATGACGTTTTCGATCTCAGTCGTAGTGTCTACTACCTTATACCAAACCCTTCAACGTAAATAAGGCCAAGGGCGGATCCAGACCCCTGCTCATGCTGCTCAAGCAGGAGTGAAAAATGGCGAAATTTGCTTATTATAGCCAAATCTGCGTTATAACCGACGAAAATATACTACTTTCAGATTTGAGCAGGGGTAAAATAAAATCTTATATCCGCCCCTGGAAGGTGTACTATTTCGATGAAATAGAAATTCTATACGAGTCAAAGTGGCTACCACAACCGTGTTACGTCCTACATCCAGAAGCAGCCAATGAGCCACTTTTTACAAAATATGTGTTCTTTTTTTCCAGGAGAGACATTTAAAAAAACATCCTGCAGCCAAAAATTTTCTGCCGAACACATACTAAAAATCCAGCAGACAAAAACTTTCCAGCTGGATTCCAAAAAAAGATTGCCGAACACCTATTTTTTTGTAAAATAATAAAATATTGGTGCAGAACACATAGGGAATTTCCAGCAAGAGATTTTGTGTAGATAACACATGCGATTTTCCAGCTACAACATGCCGGCCGAACACATATTTTGTAGAAAGTTGCTCGTTGACTGCTTGTGTACATCGTAGATGTGTTTGAAAATTTCTAGGGTAGTACCCTTATTATACAGAGTTTGTCAAAAACTTTATAAAATGAAAGCAAACATTTTTAAATAATTTTTTCTTGGGAAAACTGTATGAAGTATAATTTTTTAATTCGTTTTATATTACAAAGTAGAGAGTAGTATTACGAATCCTCTACTGACATATTAGTTAAAACCAACCTACCCAATTATTAAAGCCTCGTTTTAAAAAAGTGCTATTTCAACCCTTTGAATTGTAATCATTTTGCAATCAAATATCAAAATAGGTCGAATTACCCCATTTCCATTATGTCTTCTCTTAGTCATTTACCATCCAACATTTGATGGCATCTTCAAAGAAAAGAGGTACTCTTTGATAAAGTGAAAAAAACATTTCAGACACAATAAACATCAGAATTCTTTACCTTTAAATTATTTCATAAAATATAGTATACAGGCGCGAATACAACCCCAGGTTGTAAACTTTGCAACTGCAGGGGGGTGCTTCTTTTTAAAAATAAGATTTTTATGTCAAAATGAAGAGAATTTGATACCTTGTACATCTTACTATGTATAGCACTTCCTAAAATTTGCAGGGGGTTTTAAGAAATACTGGATCCGCACCTGGTAAAGGTCGTGTTCCTTCGACTGTTACAGTTGACTGTCAGTTCAATAGTCACACAGCACCTTAGTCTGCCAGTTCTTCTTCAAAGAAACCCATCGGTTTTTAAAACTCTTATCCATGTATAAGTCTGGATGCCATACAAATTTAAATCTTCCTACAATTTCAGAAGAAAACGTCAGTGTCTGGTGGAATAAATAAAAAAGAAGAACTAGTCACAGGTGCGGATCCAGGCTTTCTTAGACGCCATGCAAATTTTAGGCAGAGCTAAATAACAAGGCGTAAAACCTATCATAGTATCAAAAGTTTTCTCTTTTGGAAAGAAGAACCCCTGCAATTGCAAAGTTTGCAGGGGGTTGGAGCCGCGCTTGCTAGATTTGGTGGATAAAGGAATTTCAATGCAACTTCCAGTAATATTCAGATACAAAAAATGCCATCATTCATGTATTTTTGTTGTTAGACTGTTTTCGTAATGACACTAGCCTCTGAATCAATTTTGGTGCAGTATATACTGTTCCTTTCGTGCGTCTCACTCAACATAGGTAACTTCGATCTAGTGTTCAGCTCAGTTGATGCTCAGCCAGGGTACAAATTCAACTACAACGAAAATTGTTAGGTTGGTTTTTGCCATGATTAGGTTACACTGTAAATAAACAGCAGATTGGATCAGCTTTATCTCATCTTGACAAGACTCCACAAAAACCAAGTGCGGATCCAGACCCCTGCTCATACTGCTTAAGTAGGTGTGTAAAAATGTAAAGATTTGGAGATAATTCAGGAATCAACCATCGTTCCTATGCCAAAAACAAAAAATCAGAACGTTAGGAAATTCAACACCGATGAATGACACCAAGTCCATAAATGACAAAAAGACAACCAACTGCTAATTTTGCTGTTGTGGTAAACACAATTTTCCAAATAGTTCATTCATTTCATATCTTAAAATTTTAGAAATGTAATTTGACCAAATACTTTAATCAGAGAAATTTTAGCGAGACTAATTTTAGCGTAAATTAGCGAGTTAGAAACATTTTGATATTTTTTGGATTTATTTTAGCGAATCGCTACTTCAGAAAATTTCGCGTGGATTAATTTTCACTGTCAGAAGGGTTATGAACGAAAAAATTGTTTCTTTAAAAATACCTTTTTTATTGATTTAATTGGTGTTTTGTCATTTCTTGATCCAATTAAATGAAAATCAAAAATCGAAAATGGCCAATATAAAAATAGAAAAAACCCATCTGGATTTATTTTAGCGATCTGACGATTTTACGTGTTTTTGCGAGATTTTAGCGAAAATGGCAAAAACTCGCTAAAAACGCTAAAATTAGTCTTGCTAAATTTCTCCGATTAAAGTACTTCTGTTAAATGCACGCTTCATACACTCAACTATCTCCCACTAGTGCAAAAAAAACTTTCTTGTAGTTTTAAGGATTTGTAGACAGGAATGTAAGCTTCGTTTCGGCTTATTCTCCATGTAACAAATTTCAGCATTGTGTAAGTAACATTGGAAAATATTACAGTTGCGAGCTCGCGAAATATTTTTATCCCCTGAATTAAAAAATCGGCAAAACGGGATTATTGGCCAGTAAAAAAGAAAATTCTTGTAAGCAAGTTATTCAAGATTCAAGATGTGTTTTTTAAACTTTGTCAATCAAATAGAAAAAATCGTGTCACTTGGTTTAGTTAGCTAAATCACTACATCGCGTTTTTTAATAAACCTTTTCAGTTTAATATCTTTAACCCTTTTTTTTTCTTTTACTTAACAACATTTCTATTAATAGTAACTCATTTCATGATTTTTAAAATTCAATCATCAATCAAAAGATCGAAAGTCGATAGGAAGTAACAGAATTTCAAAGATTCACTTTATACAGTATCAGTATATGTCTTTATTTCTGATGCTGTCACGCGAAAATCACTGTAATAACATTCTATCATTGATGTTACCTGATATCAAAATGTATTTTAACAACTTTCACCGCACGCGCACGCTCAAAACCGCTGTAAATACAGTGGCGGGAGTACTGGGCCATAAAAACGGTCAACGGTAAACACGTAACCATACTGTTTAACTTTAGATGTATAGGTATTCCAAGGATAGGGTGCCGGGGGGGTTGGGGTTGTACTTGACCTTTATGCCACCCGTAAGGGTACAATTTTAAGACTTCAATCAGGGACTATAGATTGTTCGGAATTTAGATATTGGAGAAAATTCGACATATGTGTCTTGCTGTGACATTTTGTTTTCTAGATTCTAGAGGACTGTATCAATTATTAGATTCAATTGTATATATGTAATGTTTCTTCGTCGACATTTTCTTTTCTCAACTGTTCTCTTCGATTTTTCTAGACCTGTTATATACAACCCACGTATGCCCCGTTTTACTATGTAATGTTGAAATACCCAGGTGGTAATGATGCAATCATTCACACGTACCAAAGTCTCAGAAAGGGTTTAAAAATGTGGTCATCCCCCTTGTCCCACCAACCTTGTTGTCCGACAGCCCACAGTCTATCCATATATTTGCAGTGTTGGACAACCGGACAACTGGGTTTTCGGACAACTATGCTGTCAGACAAGTGATATCGGACAAGTAGTACGCTTTTGAAAACGTGTTAATTTTGATATCTTTAGAATAATATGATTTTTAACCTTAGGCAGTATATACCCATAATTTTCTAAAGCTGATACCACCGTTCTCTTGCTATTCCTGTGACCTTCCACCTATCAGATTCACCTACCTTGTAACAAACCCTTTAATGTAAAGAAGGTATACATTGTAGTTACTATTTCGATGAAATTGAAATCATGAAATGATGAAATTGAAATCTCGCACGGGACTGGTACAGTCAACCTATAACCAATTATAACCGGTTTTTGAGGTGGCTTAGATGGTGGGGGATATAACTCCCGATCATTGTATAATCTATAAAAAAAGATTCTGTAAACTGTAAACTACATATGGCTTTTAGGCCTTTTCGTTTCAAAATAACACAACTCGTACGTTTTATACTCACGTGTTACTAACTTTAGATGAGACTATTGTATAGTCCGACTAAAAGAATTACAAATCCTGCGTAAGAATTATGCTGCAAGGGAAAATATTCAGTACAGCGATGTTGATTTCCCTTTTTTGCTTTCTTTAACGTGTCTTTAAATAATTGATGAAATTATATAATATGTATCTATCTTTAGCCATGCTTCCTTATAGCTCTCCCAAATAGTTGATAATTTCTCGATATAAAATGTTAAGTTATGCAACATATGTCAGTTTGAAATATAGTTCCTCTGAAAAAAGCTAAATTAAAAGCCAATTCACGCTTGCGTAAGTGAAATTTTCAATTACTACAAATCGGAAAAACTTAATGGGCGAATAAAGTGAATCTTGGCAACATGACTTTGATATTGTATGTAATTTAAGAAATTTTAAGTAACTTTTAATGTTCCTATCTAATGCTTGACAACGCTGATGGAAGGTGTGGTGATAATTTCCGATCGTTTTATGTGGACGTCATTTGTTTATTTCGGTGGGAAAAACTGACCCGCTCATCGGTTTTTATGTTTAGGAGGAAAATGAAAGAGCAGGCTGAAGAGATGCTTTTTTGTTTTTTTTGTTTTTTTAGATTTTAAATAGTTTTAGAAACTGATACAGGGCCGGCGAATTCATTTTGAAAGTGGAGGGGCCCAAAATATTTAGTAACTAAAGGAGGCCCCAACCATTGGGGTTGTAATACGCTAGATTACCATAAACTCACCTCAAATTTACACATAAAAGTAGGAAATCATACACTCACAAGCATGAGTTTTATCATAAATAACTATGAATATTTTAAAGTGTTGGTGTAGCTTTTTCACTGAAAAGAAGGCTGAATTAATAAAAGTACTCTTGCAGTTACCAGATATTAAATACATTAGTACAGTATTTAAGCAATTAGATATAAATTCTTGAACAATGCATTCGGTTTGAAAAAAAAACAGGGTCTTCGAGTAGTGGGATGAAATATCGGGAAACCGGGAAATTGAATGTATAATATTAAGGAGTGAGAGCCTTGCTATCAAATTACAAATACGTGGAGAGGTCATATTATAAAGTTCAATCTTGATTCAAGGCATACCCAGTATCGGGAAACCGGGAAATTGGAATAATAAGGGACGGAGGGAGGGACCCCTCGCTACCATAAAATAACAAATAAATGTAAAAAAAACCACTGTGGAGAGTGCATCTAGACAGAGAGGTAGACTGGTCCCATAGTCTTTTTCTAATTAGACTAATCGAGTACCGAAAGTAACGACAAGTATTGTTCTGGAATATAAATGAAATAAAACAGCCTTAAGGCTGTGAACTCAGCGCAAAAACAAAACAAAAACAGTGAGATAGCAAACATTCGCTCATTTCATTGAAATCCGTTCACCCAATCAATTGTCCAGTTCCAAACATTACCTAAATCGTGACGTCATCAAAGAAATTCCCAAATTCTTTTACGTCAAGTGGTAGCTTTCATAACAAAGATCTTTCGTGCAAAGTTTCATTCAAATCTGTTAATCCAATGAAAAGATATAACGAACTATCTTCCAGTACCAAAATTACCTAAATTGTGACGTCATCTAAGAAATTCTCAAAAATTTTCTACGTCATGTGATGACTTTCATAACAAAGATTTTTTGTGCAACATTTCATTCAAATCCGTTCACCCGATCAAAAGATATAAAGAAGTATTTTCCAGTACCAAAAATTACCTAAATTGTGACGTCATTTAAGAAGTTCCTAAATTTGTTTACGTTATGTGATGGTTTTTATAATAAAGCTATCTTTTGTGCAAAGTTTCATTCAAATCCGAACAAAAAGAACACTATCGCTACCGCTCGTTTCCGCTAAAAATTGTAGCCTGTTATCTTTTTGCGCACGGCACTAGCCTGTTCTCAATAAGTTAAGGGGCCAAAAAAAAAATTGATTTTCAATACTCAGATTCCGACTTAAAAAGTCGGCGCTGAGTATACATCTATCGGCAAATTATGACAAGAAAATTTACATACATTTACATTATATTGTCTGGGTTTTAAGTTAATCAGACATCTGACAGTATTTTGTAACCGTTGAAATCTTTCCTCTTCCTTTTCTTTTTTTTATTCTGTATTTTAATTAAATAATTATTTGTTATGACGTTCTTATATTTTGGAATAATTAGCAATTTTAAACTTAATTTAAACTGAATTCATTAGCTATTTATTATCATGAATTAAATGTATAAAATCTAATTAAGAAACTCGCTCGTGAGAGGTTAATGTTTGAATAGAAAAACATGACATTCTTCTGATCAAGGAAATGTCTAAGAAAAAAAACGCACACCAATTATCACGACTTTAACAACGTTTTACCAACATTCAGGGACTGTCCAGCAAATGAAACAACAACAAAATATTTAATACACGATACTGAAATTCTTTCTTTTTTTAGTTCCATTTCTTTTGTGCTTATTTATATATTTATTTATTTATTTATAATTACTCGGTTATTCACATTTTAGTATTATTAAAAAACAAAAGAAAAGAAGAAAAAAATGTCTGGCCACGGAAAGCTCACGAAAATTATCGTGAAAAAGATTTCACTTCATGACCTTTTTTTTAATTTAATATTTTGTTTCTTTTGTTTTGTGTGCTTTAAAAAGAAAATTATCAATGCATAAGATCTGGTCTTTTTTTAAGGTGTTTCATTGTATTTTTTATTATTTTTCAACCCAGTGAGCACACACATGACAGTCTACGTCTAGATAACGTTCATATAACGTTTGAATTGTCCCGTGGACGTTGTTTAAACATTGAAATAACATGTGTAACTAACATATAGTATAGCATGTGTACTGAGAGCAAAAGAGATATAATTATTCTAAAAATAATTTCTTTACACAAAAATCAATCTCTAAACTGTTTGAAAAGAACACCAATTTTAGTTTTGGTTTCTGTAATGGT
Organism: Eutonina indicans; assembly: GCA_032356525.1. NCBI lineage: Eukaryota > Metazoa > Cnidaria > Hydrozoa > Leptothecata > Eirenidae > Eutonina > Eutonina indicans. The sequence goes on from JAUKWF010000347.1 coordinate 9,783, forward strand.
TGTCACATATTTTAGTTGCATGCATATATGGTAGATCTTGGATTTTTCATTGAGTATTTTTTTGAAGTGAGAAGCGAGAGAAGAAAATTGTCTGATCTCATACGAAATACACAAAAGTTTACTTTAAATTGGAGACATTGGTTGCAACTTTATATGATCATCGTTAATTGTTTGGTAAGAGGTATTCTTTATGTTTGTCAAAAATAAAAAGTTTTTCACAACCTCAAGTTTAGGGCGCTGTCAGGGGGCTGCGCTTCCAAAAATTTGTACACGAAGTTGTACAGGTGCGGATCCAGCCCCTTATACAAACTTAGACGAGAAACAATCAGTCGGATTATCAGGATTATAACCCCTGTGCCCCTGCCGTGGAACCACAGAACTTTTTTCTCACCGCACGCGTACACGCGGCTTATCTCTCGCCGCTGGCGCGAACTCGTTAAAAATGTTACTTTTTTCCTAAAAGTTAGCTCTGGGACAGGGTACTGTGGGTACTGTGCCCCCTGATAGTAGAAATATGCAAGAAAAATATATTGTTCAAGAAACGAAAGTACCAAAGTGAAGGACTATTCCATATCACTCTTTCATGTTTTTTTGACGGCGGTTGAGACCGTAGTTAATGTTATCGTTCATACGACAACGTTGAAATCACACCAAGTGCGCAATGACATGCATAGTAAGTACCATGTGTATACGCAAAAAATTAAAACAATTCTTAATTGTTTGGTACACGCACGGGAGTAACTGCATTTAAACTTTGCGAAGGAACTAGTGGTGAACTAGCCGTATCGGGATATAAGGGGGAAATATCTACAAGAATTATTTATCACGCGGAAAGCGGGTTTTGCTTTGCTTTAGATGGCGTAACCTATACTCGTTGTTTTCTGTACAGTGTCTCGGTATATAACAACATCGTAAACAGAAATTCCTTTAGGGTAAATGCCAGAAAATATAGTAATAAGGACCGGAATAACTAAGTCTAGTCTAGATTTGTGTATGCAAACGATAATTTCACAGTATGTGTATTTAGACCGTGGAACCACAACCACCGCGCGAATACGCTGGCGCGAAAAAAAGTTAGCTCTGGGAACAGGGTAGTGTATTTAAAGCTTTCTCCTTCTCGAATTTTGCTTTAAATCAGATAAATGATTGAGACCTACAAAAGTCAAATTAAAATTTATGTCAATAATTATTTTTACTTGGATGTTAAAATTTAAATGTTCCAGTTCAATTTCCCGACTACGTATCATATCATATTTTACTAGAGCTAAAAACCAGTATTCGCAGACTGGAAAGAAAAGATTGTTTTTGTTCCTTTCTTATGTGAAACTATATTGATTTTAGAAGGTACTTAAATCCAAAGAGTTACATCTTAGTCGTGTTCTTTTTGCGAGAAGTACTCTAAGGACCCGAATAAACGCCGGACTCCCCCGCTCTTATTAGGACCCCCCCCCCCCCGTTTCTTAGAGTATATATCTTTTTGATTCTGAATTTAAGAGTCTTATAATTCATATAGGTGTCTGGCGTACAGTCAGAGAAATCCTCGCCAGTCCCTGTATCAGAGTTCGAGAGTTCTTACTAGTTTAGTAGACCATATTTGGCTTATCGCTTTTTTCTGATTCTGAAAGCGCGACACGTGCGGAAAAGTATGATGCAACGTTTATAGACTAGCAACTAAAAAACGCCGAATTGAGTAAACCATATCATACCAGGCTAGGTTATTACTAGTCTGTTTTTTATTTTTTCTCTGGTTCTGAAGAGTGAAATGTATCATATAGACTATAGCGTAAAGGCGCCAAGAGTTTTGATGGTTGATTATGTTTAGTGTTTGAAAGATATATTCTATCGGAGTTGGAATAATTCGGCAGATACCGAGTTAGTTACCGATTCAATTTTGAAATTATGGTTAACATATTAGTCAAAAATGCCATAAATAAATTGCATTTTTTTGATAACTTAATTTTGATAATTAAATTTTTGCGTTTGAATTTGTTAACGAGGAAAACAAATTTGTAAATAGTATATAAACTTTTTCTACTTAAATATCATTTAAAAGTAGTTTGTTGCCCGCGGCAAAAATGATTTCTTTCTCGCAAATTCGTGTCTAATCAAATTTAAAAAGAAAAACGAATTATATGTGATTATCTATGTCGTTTTCAACGTATCATCATCACTCAGTAACGAGTTACACAATATACAAATGTTCCGTTTACGCTTACATTTCTTTACGCAGTCAAGGGCACATTATATAAGATAAAATATTACGTGATAACAACTTCATGAAAACGACATTATATGTTAGAAGGGTCCTTATACACGATAGAAGGCCATACGTAATACGGACACTATATGCGATACAACATGAATATTGTCAGAGCTGATTCCAGGAAATTATTTTTCTATTTGGAAAATAATCAAAATAATCTTAACAGGGGTTGATTATAAAATCTGTCCATATTTGCCGAGGTTCTCTGGGATCCTGTCTCATACACAAGTCCCACTAAAACTAAAAATTACGTTTATATGAGAAAAAGATCGTCCCGAATCCTGCTTTGCTGGGCAAGTTTTAACATATAAACGCATTTTAAAATCCATTTCGGTTTGGACACGGGACAATTTCGTTTGATGTTTAGTTTTCACCGCGCAAAATTAAAACAAAAAGCACGTGTTCGGATTATGAAAATTATAATTTTTATCTTGTCTTTTAGGAGAGATGTGGATAGTTTCCATTTCTATCTTTGTGTGCCAGTGTCCTAAGGGGGTCGTTGATGATGTAAGAAATTATTGCAATGAAATTGTGTAGTATCCCATTAACTCAATCACTTAAAAATCTCTATTTTTTAAATAATGACTTTCACTATTCAACATTCTTTAAACTATCAATTTCTATTCTAATTGTGCAAATTTCTTTAACGACCGTCCAATAGTTTTTGCAAATTACGGAAATCGAAAAATTAAATATCTTAATCTTGCTGTACCCCCACTCGACTTCCGCAGTAAATAATTGTTCGAGGTATTTTTTATTTATTTTTTGATAGAGTGTGTCTATTGGGTAATAATCCGGTCAGGGAGTTGTCCGCAAACCGCGTGTTTTTCAAATCATCACCCAAT
>JAUKWF010000348.1:0-12885 GCA_032356525.1 Eutonina indicans
TTTATTAGTTTATTTAAGAAAACTATTTTTGTAATTTTAAACCAACACGAAATAAATTAACTACTACTACTACTACTTACCAAAAGGGTGTCATATAGACGTACAATATGAAGAAAAATTAACGTAGACGGTTTCTAGTTTTTCTCATCAAGTATAATCTACCATTTACTATGCACATTCCAATTTTACTGTACATAAATTTAGTGAATGAAGGTCTTCAGTTGAACACCCTAGATCCGCCCCTGGTTCGAGCATCCAAATAACGACATAATAACAAATATTAATGAAAAAATTCGTTGCAAGCAGTTATTTGAAGATGCAACGTCATGGGCGACATAACAACGTTCGAACAATATTTTTTTGAACATTCGAATGGACGTTATTTCAACGTCTCTCTCTCTCTACTTACGCGATGTTAAGTAGAAATCCGTCATGTTATACGAACTTGATTCCTTGCTTTTTTTAATTTTAACTGAGTTGACAAATATCCATTTGTCAAATGTTTTCGTTTTAACATCCCTGTTGGAGTGCGTTCCATCTACTGTCCGATAAAAACGGACTTCGTAAGGTGAGCCATCTGTCGTTTCTGGTGCATAATCTTCAACAAACATTCCTGCAATAGTAAAGTATAGAAGTATCTAAGTCGTGGAGGCCTACCCGGTTCGCTTATTTCAATTTTGAGGGTGGGTGCTTATTCGAGAGAAGTGCTAAATCAAGAGGGGCGCTAAGTCGAGAGGGGTGCTAAATCAAGAGGGGTGCTAAATCAAGAGGTATGCTAAATCAAGAGGTATGCTAAATCAAGAGGTATGCTAAATCAAGAGGGGTGGTAAATCAAGAGGGTTCTAAGTCGAGAGAGGCGCATATAAAAAAGTTTGTAATTTTATTCACTTGACATACTTTTGATTTACATAAACTAGTATAATAAAATTTGTTTAAACGTAAAACATTCACAATATAGGGTGAAATAATAATTTTGAACTTGTGAATGTTCACAATTATTGCGAACCTTGCGAACCCTTAGATCCACCCACCCACGTAGTAGTAGCCTATTTTCTAGTTAGCCTTTAATACATGCCAACTTATCTCTCTAAAACTAAATCTCTCTACAGATTCTTCAAATAAAAATACCTCAAAATGTGAAATTTAAATAGAAGATAAGGATTATCATACAAGTATATTATTAGGGAGACAAACAGCTCCCCATAAACTTTGCTTGATATGATAAACCGGAAGAAGTGTGAAAAGGAACACCTAAACAATTTGAGCTCACTTACCATTTACATAAACATTTCAAACTTCTTAAAAATGTTGACCCGCAAATAAATTTGAGCCAACGTGAAAGTTCCAACCACTTGAAAACTTTGACCCACTATAGGAAGAACCAGGTACCAATAGGACCCACGCACCCCCCAAGCGACCTGCAAAACTAAGCAGACTCATGCTTTCAATATGGTTCAAGCAGCTTTAAAAACTTCTTACCTCCAATTGGAAATTCATGTATATTCAAATCGGTGTAATGATATAACGCTTCTTTATCATTGTAGTATGGTAGTTTTGGATCTAATCCAGGCAAAGGAATCCTCCCATCTTTCTTCGCTAAAAAAAGAAAAAAGAAAAAAGGTAATTCCCAGGAAGAACACAAAACATCAATTTCATATGACGTTTCTACAGTGGAATCTCTATTTAAAGCAGGTACGGTATTACTTTTAAAAAGCAGGCGAGCTATATTTAGGGATCTTAAAGCAAACATGGCGGCAACGAGAACGGTTACGTGATAAATTATTAAGAAAATGAAATTGATTATTTTTAACCAAAAAGTTGAATATTAAAAAAAAACAGGACAAAAATAACACCAGTACAGCTCTCGTCTCAAATTCAAAATATGATTTTCACTCTGTAAAGAGAACGCTAGCATGTGCGTTAATGAACTAATTAACTGAAAAAACGTTCCCAATGGAATTTGATTTAAAATTAAAAGCTAGAAACAAATTCATTTCTTTGTTTTACTGAAGTTGACGTCCTCGTTGCCGTCGTGTTTGTAAGTGAGTAAGCAAGTAAGTGTTTATTTACCGCTAATTAACAAATTCAGAAAAAAATGTAAAATATACAAAATGGAAGGAGACCATCCCAATAGTAAAAACTAATCTGAGGGGATATGTTTTAAGGTCCATATTTACGAGATTGGTCCATATTAACGAGATTGCACTAATGCTTGGTTTCTATTATGAGATTTGTTGAGATATCATGAGCTAATTTGCGTGAAAATGTTTTGAAAAACACAATGTTTCCACTATGAGATAATGCTAAATAAATAAATATCATTATTATCAAGATATAGAGATTGCACTAATGCTTGGTTTCTATTATGAGATTTGTTGAGATATCATGAGCTAATTTGCGTGAAAATGTTTTGAAAAACACAATGTTTCCACTTATGAGATAATGCTAAATAAATAAATATCATTATCATCTAGATATAAAGATTTTAAAGTTTTTCTCTGGTTTTCTTTTTGGTCGTTGATATAGTTTTCTGTTTTTTTTTCTAATTCGAAAATCCACTAAAACCAGGAGGGCTTAATTAAATCTCAGCGGTACTAGCTCACTTACGGCTCAAATCGAAGTATGAGTTGGTTTTCTTGGAACCACAAGTGATTCGACAGAAATAAATACGAGGTTCATATAGAGTTGATGTATGATATGACTCAGCAAACCCATAATGGTAACCATCTGCAGCGCGCTTTCCTTTTAACACAATGTCTACTGTGTTTAAGACGTTTGTTTCATACCAAAGAAATGAACATGTAGTTGTTATCGGTTTGAAAGCGGGACTATTCGAGCTGTAAACAACAATGGCTTTGATTCCCGATTCCGATATTCCATAAACTGGAACCTATAGAAGCAATGGATAGAGAACAAGATAAAAGAAACAATAGATGTACTGTAATAACACTCCTTAAAAAGTCTGTCCTGTCCTAATTAATTTTAGCTGTGACAGTATTATGATAGTTTGTAAAGTATTTCTTACAAAGCCACTGTGTTAAGAAGGTCGGCGATAAAGGAGTTTATCAACCTTAAAAACCATAATTTTCAGTCTCTCAGCTCGCACGGAACTTTCTTCAATTAGGTTATGGAAGTTAACAATGTACACTATCTTTTACCCGCTTACTTTTTATCGGAAGAAATTTATTTTGCCAGAAAATGTTTTGGTGGTTTGTTGATTTTGGTTAATAAAACTTTCGATAGAAAATTAATTTTGTGGACTACTTATCCCCCCCCCCCCCCCCAGGCATAACTCGAACATTTTCAAAAACAACACGATGCTTCTTCCTTAACGACTAGAGTAAAAAAGCAGTAAAAAGGCGCGTCTTACTGTTTGGATTTCTTTAACCTCTTCCTGGAAGAATGTGATATTCCATTTAACTGAACCACATGAACCGTCATTCATTGATATCAATGATGGTAGCCCAGCTACGTGATGAAAAGAAAATAATATACATGCAGTTTTATAGGGTTCCAACTCTTTAGTGGCGGATCCAGTGTGAGGCTCAGAAAGGGGAGGAGAGTAAAAACAGTTAAAAATCTGTCAAATTTAAGTTGTTTTGTAAAGGTTAACGACTTTTTAATTACAGTTTAAGCTCCTCTTGTAGTTGAGCCTTACCTCTGAATCCGCGACTGCTCTCCTAACTATGTTTTTAAAATTTGGATATTGTGTAAAAGAATTTAGGAGTGAGTGTTCATGCATATTTATTAGGAAATAAAAGACTTTATCAGTTATCGAGAATATTACAATGGACAATTTTTAGGATGTTTCAGAAAATTATGAAGTTGTCATCAGAAAATCAAGGAAAATCATCTATATGTTCATAGTCTTGGAAATTAAGAATTGCTGTTATAATCACAAAACAGGGAGTCTACCATGTATTGGATATTGAGGGTCCGTCGTCATGGAGAATATTTTAGAAATCCTAAATCTGTTAGATTACTGATTCAAGGAATTTCCTGTAGGATATATTAGGGAGATAAGTCAGAAAAATGTGGGAGATATTAGAGAGATATGTCAGAAAAATCTTGGAGATATTAGGGAGATATGTCAGAAAAATCTAGGAGATATTAGAGAGATAAGTCAGAAAAATCTAGGAGATATTAGAGAGATAAGTCAGAAAGAATCTAGGAGATATTTAGAGAGATAGGTCAGAAAGAATCTAGGAGATATTAGGGAGATAAGTCAGAAACATCTAGGAGATATTAGGGAGAATTTAAATTAAAGTAAGAGATTTCTTTTAGCCTTTTTTGACAATTTACCTGAAATTTCCTGTAATTGGTTTTGATAATAACTAAATTTTTTAAATAGTGTATTTGTTTTTTTTTCTCACTTAATCATTGTTGTTTTGTATGGTGCAGAGTGTTTAAAAGGGTCAGACATTATACAAAACCTTTCATGAATTAATTTCGAAAATAATTATCTCCGTTAAACTTTTTGAATTTTGCGTACAACCCGAAGCGAGAAATTCAATCGATTGAAAGCTAGTTGGAAATTTTGGTCGGATTATTTTTTAAGCTGTTGGTTGTTGTGTTGGCGATGGCTGGTGATACACTTTGAGCATGGTTTATAGTAGCCATTTATAAAAGATTTTATATAATACGTTGTACCCAACCAAAAAAATAAGCAATTAACTACTGAATAACTAAGTAAATAAATAATATACCACGGGTCTGCACATGTCAAATTTGCAGTTAAAAAGGAAAATTTTTAAATATATTAACTTTATTATTGTGAGAATTTTATTAAAATCTATCTTTCTTTATTAGTTAACATATTTTTTGAAAGTCGGATAATATTAGATTTATTTATATTTTATTGTAAATATTTTAGATCTATTTTGGAAATTCCAACTTCAAATAAAGAAAACTATACTATACTATACCTAAAGCTTCGTCTGTAGTTGTAGCCTGTAACACGACTACACTGATACCGCCAACATCACCGCTCGGCATATCCAACAATGGAAACGGAGACGTAGCGAAGGAGTCAGGTAATTTCAACGACAGTTGCATAGGTAACCCTCTTGTGTTCCACGCAACAACAATCTAAAACGAAAAATATATAAAATACGTAATCATGTGGTCGATTGAAAATTGATTGACGTCTTTACTTATGACAATTTAAGTTGTTTTAATTGCTTTTAATTTTTTTCGAAATACGTTTTTAGAACAATTTTGTTTGTAACATTTTACGCCTGGTGAACGTACGACGTACGTACGAAAAGCTTTGCGAATAAATATATTCAACATTTCAAAAGTTTGTTTTAATTTTTACATTATCTTTACTTAGATTAATATGTAATTTCCAGCTGTTCTGTAATTTTCCACTGTTCTGTAATTTCCTGCCGCTGACGTGATTGTTATTTCCGTTTCCGTGACGTTCGATCAATCGAATATTTCTTTATAATCAAACCATGTGATTAAGCAGGAATCACGTGCTTGACTTCGTGAAATTTTGAGATGAAACGAAATCGTTCACTTTTTAAATTTTCTCCAACACAAGAGAATGTTTGTTATAGCTTTGGAAGGTTTTCACTTAATTCCAAGTCCAACACCAGAGTACAGGGTGACCACTACTAAAACTGAGACCAAAAATAACGATTTTAAGGAGAATTAAGGAGATATTTTTGTTATTTCTAAGGACATTTAGCCCTGAGCGACAAAATTTTTCTTAAAAAATAAGGAGAATTAAGGAGGGCGTCATCATATTTTACACAAAATGCAGTCTCTAAATTACAAGAATAATGGAAAATTTAAGATTTAATTTATAATTTCTGTAATGACTATTTATTTTCCACTTCTAAAATATTTCAAAGTATGTAAAAATAAAAGTAAGGAGAACAGCCACAATTTCAACTTTTTTAAGGATTTATAAGGGTTTATAAGGAGGTTTTGATTTTTTAAGGATTTTTAAGGATTTTAAGGAGGTGTGGTCACCCTGAGTAAATACAAAAATAAAAAATTTCGCGGATCATCATCTTTTTTTAAACTTTCGCAGACTGGCATTAATCGCGGCTACTTATTTTCGCGGACGGAGGGAAAATCCGCGAAATCCGCGAACGTTTATCCCATTAAAGTATGATACTAACCAGCGACGGATCTAGAAGTATGTCCAGACTACTGGAGGGGAGGAGAGTAAAATTGTATTTTAAAGATTTTTATTCCATACAAAATGATGTTATCTAATAAGTTGTTTTTAATTGAATTCTGCTCTCCTTCTGTAAACTAGACATACAGTGGAATTTCTCGAACTTCTGTCTCGAACAAAAAACTTGGACACTTGTGTACTCTCTAAGCTATTGCTTTCTCTTCATCTCGAGCTTTAGTCCCTTGCGAGTTCGAGATAGAGAGATTCCACTGTACTTCTAAATCCGCAACTGTTGATTTTGAGTTAACAGTTTGGATTTAAATAACATGTAAAACGGGATTTCATTCCATTTTTTTCCGATATTGCTATTATTTTTGCAAATCAATTTCGACCTTTTCCCGTTTTGAACAGAAAAAAGTGTTAGATAAATGATTAAGAAAACACAAAAGACGCATGCGCGAAAACGAAAACTTTCACCGCAATATCGGGAAATCACAATAATAAGTTTCTAATTTTTCTCTTTTTTTGCGTTACTTTCTGTTTAAATAAAATAATAAAATTCACACGAATTGCAAAATTGTTGCTGACTGCGGAAATAAAATTCACGCAAAATGCAAAACCGTTACTGACCTCGGAAATTTAAGCGAAGTAACAAAGTTAATATACCTTATCATCTGCTAAAACTTCAGTAATTGGTTCCATTTTCACAACCAGTTCAAATTCAATAAGTCTTCTAATATTAAAGAAATCTATTCTCATTTCATATATACCACATGCATTTGGTGTAGAGAAACCAAGATAAGGCAATTCTCCTTTGTAAAAGCCATTATTTATCCAATAAACTTTCACCGTTGACCGAGTCGATCTAAAAACAACAAAAATAAAAAAATATATAATATAATAAAATATATTATATAAGGTATATAATGTATAATATATTATAAATAAAAGAATATGATAGAATAGAATATAGTGAAATCTCTCTAAAGCAGACAATGTTTTGGCACCGATGGTGTCCTCTTTAGAGAGATTTTTCATATATAAGAGTTTAGCGTATAAGATCAATCTATCCGTTCCAGGTGAAATGTCCGTCTTGTAGAGCTGTCCGCTTTAGACATATAATATTGAAACATACCCTGTGATATTTATCTGTTTGCCAGGTTCACAGTACACCAGTTTTTTAGATCGATCATCATCAACCTGTGATTCACCTTCGACTGTCACCGTACACATAAAGACACTTGATGTCATCATGCCTAGACGAGAAAACAAACAAACTTGATGAAATACGTTTAGTAACTGCAGGGCGGGCTGGAAATAAGAAAAAACTACTGAGGCGGTCATAAAAGCGCGGTAGGCAAAATTTCTTGGCATCTTTGCGGGGGGTCCCTAGTTTGGCTTAAATGCACACCCCTGCAAAAAAAACAATTTCAAAATGTGTTGTTAAAATTAATCTTTCTGAAAAAGCCAACTCGTTTTCGTTTTCTCCCTTATATTTATTTGATAGTAACGTACGAGACAAGGGATTATCAAAACCAAGTGTCCGTCTATTTTCGAAAAACACAACTTAATCTATGAAAACTAAACTAAAGAACTCACATACTTTATTCTTACAACATTATCTTTGATATTGTTAACTAGCGAGCTAAACTATGAAAAGTTTTGTAAACGACACGATAATTTTTACGATAATTTTTACAAAGCGGGCGGTCACGTTGATCACAATGTTGAACTTTCAAGCGGTCAAGACGAAAAACAAGGCGGTCATTCGAGCCCTGTTAAACTGTGATCTTCCACGCGAAAAGGGGATCTCAAACAAACGATCATATGAGTATTCTCATTCTAATGAGCGCTCAAATGAGTGTTCACTGTATCATTCAGTAATATCGTATCGTAGTATCGCTCGACTGAATGATTTAATCGCTCATCTTTTGAGCACTCGCGTGAACGCTTATATACAAGTGCTCAATTGATTGAGATTACCTATTTTGCGTGGAATGTCACAGTTGTGAAGACATTATTTATCCAAGTCACAATTATGTTTGTCTGTTAAAGTAAAACAACGCAAAGGTAAAAAAAAAACATAAATGTAAAATCAACTTATTTCGAAATTCTGACCGTCCACGCATCAAATTTGAAAATTACCGCTGGCATCGAAAATTTCCGTCTAACGTAGTTTGGAACAGTACCTTATTCGATAAAATAATTTCGGTCCTTATGTGAGGAATATTGAAGGTAACCAAAATAAGGACCAACGAAAATTATAGGTCAGATAAAAACCTGTGAAATGCTTCTGGGATAACAATCCGCGCTGTGATAGCCTTTAAAATAGATTTGACGAATTTATCAGTAGGTGGCGAACAAAGGACGGAAGAAAAATTAAGGGCAAAGCAAATACAGTGAAATCTCCTTAAAGCGAACACCTTTGATACAAAAAGATTTGTCCGCTTTATAAAGATGCCCGCTTTATAAAGATGTCCGCTTTATAGAGATTTTTTTATAAGACTTTAGCCTAAAATCTATGTATCCGTTCAAAGTACGCTGTCCGTCTTATAGAGATGTCCCCTTTATACGGTGTCCGCCTTGGCGGGATTCCACTAATTTAAAAATATTGTAATATACCGGTTGACCCAAAAAGATGTTTCCCATATTTGACAGTTGATAATTAATATGGAACTAGGGCTAACTTTTGTTTTATTTCTATGTTAAATGATTACAGAAAGATTACCTTAAATTTTGATGCTTTTTTTTTGAATTTGGTCAAATATTTAAAAAAGGTTATGATTAGCTAAATTTGAAAAACACATTCATTAATAATATCACAAAAAGCATTCAAAAGAGGCAACTTTTTAAATATTTGACCAAATTCGAAAAAATTGCTGATAAGGGATAACTTTTATTTGATTTTCCATATTAATTATTAACTGTCAAATAGAGAGGACATTTTTGGGTCACCCGGTGTATAGTGCAGCAGTAAAATAAAATTTGAAATAATACAACTTTTCATATAAAAAGGTAATACTTCAACAGGTGAAAAATATAAATCTTTTAGTTTGCACAAATATAAGGTACAAACAAACTCAATAGTGACTTACTGGAAACCAATATCAGCCCATAAAACATGTGAACCATCATCACGTGACGTCTTTTAATGCTACAAAAAGGAAAATTTACAAATACCGTAAAATGGTCAGATTATAGCGACGACTCAAGGGCTACCACCCCTGTCGAATCGAATAAGCGCCCATGTAAAAAATACGTTATTGGAATTTTCGGTAATTTTTTTGGTAATTTCCGGTTGGGGCCATGCCCCTCTATCCACTTTTTTGCACACAAAAAATAAATTTTATAAAATATTGAAATCAAAGAATTTTTTGTTCATTCAAGAAGGGTTAATTAATAACATCGGATTTAAATCGAAAAAAATAATATTATACAGTAAAAAAAAATAAATAAACAAATATGATAAATGAAATTAAAAGAACAACTTACCTTCAGTTTAATATCAATTTTAATAAAGCTTAAAAAAATTCCATACCACAAATTAACTTTTAAAAAAAATCATAAATCAAAATCGTTCTACACTTCTGCTTTAAAAAATGTAAAAAAATTTCTAGTCTACTTTTTAGTTTTACGTACAACGAAGAATAATTAATACGAATATTAGATCGTTGAAATAAAATGAATAATTTACCTTTTTTTTTGTATTGAATCTGGTTGAGACGTCAGATTTGAAACATGACAAAATCAAAATGATGTACTCTGTACTCCACCGCCATATGTTTACAGAATATCGAACGGAAAATTTTGTCAAATTCATGAATATGTTATATATGTTTACAGAATATCAAACAGAAAAATTTGTCATGAATATGTTATATATGAAGAATAGTTTTGAGGCTAAATTTCTTTTCGTAAAACTAAATATTTTTTCTTCCAAATGTAGAGTAGTGTATTCCCAAATAATTTTATTCTACAAATAACAATAAATAATAAAGGGTGGGGAACCCGGCTGAGAAACGGTTAAAAAAATTTGGATAATTTCCCCCTTCCCAGCAGGGAAAATTCAAAGAAGTATTCCTGAATTGGTTAGACCTGCACTTATCGAATCTCGCATTTCATACATCTCATGTTCTTAAATATAAAAAATAGCCACATGGCTCTAAACGGTAGCAGTTTAGAAAGGCTGGTAGGCAATATCTTTATTTTTGGAAAATTTTGATTTTAGAAATTTTAGAAACATCCGCCTGCCGTGAAGAAAAGTATACGCTTAGGTCAACTAGGCAGAAATGTCTCCTTACGCGGAGGAGGAGGAGGAGGAGGAGTAGTACCACGGCAAAACTAATACGGTCTTCGCTTTAGCTATACGAAGGAGAGAAAATACTGACAATTTTCTTTGACATGTTTTAAGAGTTACCTAGGAGGCACCAAAAAAAGTTTAAGGTACGAATATTTTATTTTAAATATTTCTCTTAGTTTTGACACCCTACGATAAACAATATGACAGCAGGCTCAATAGCATAAAAAATGAGCATTGAGCATTTGAAACAAACTGTTCCCATAACACTAACACAGGGAAATACTCTATAACATCGTTCTATATCGTTTTACGAACGTCGAATTTTACACGTTTTATAACTTTACAACGAACGCATTCGCAGCGTATACACTTATCTTTCTTACACATATAAAATAACAGTTGAAAACGCTATCTTACGAACGTAAGGAAATGTATTTTTTTGCGGTCAGATATAATTATTTTCTTATCTCGTTGATTCAACAACATGAAAAAAAAACTTGATTCATTTTAGCAATTCGGAAGTTATGAGTTAGAATAATACCGAGGGTTTGATAGATAGCATTTCGTCAAAGTTTTTTTATTTTGAAACAAAACTTTTTCGACCTCCCTGTGACAACCCATCAATCAACCATTCAGAAAATTGACATAATGTTTAAATTATATATTTTCGTCGATCACTTCATACTAAAGAATAAACCAAACAGCCTATCACTTTTCCCATTTTAAAGCCATATTTTTATGTAGTTTCAAAGTTCAAACAGCCTCGTAAAGAGCAAACACAATCGTCCTGCAATAATATCCTTAAAAGAAACGAAACCTACCTATCCTTAAGAAAACTGACGGAAAAGAAATTTAGAGAATTTAATTTGGCGGAAAGAAAATGCAGTGGATTTGGCGAAATTTAATTTGGTGAAAAGAAAATTCAGTGGATTTTGCGAAATTTCATTTATCGTATTTATGCTACTGTACTACTATTATACTTTTTTGTCAAGTAAAAAAATATTTAATTAAAAGTTGCAATTTTTTTGCTTTGAAAAAAAGAAGTCTAGATAAACATTCTTAAAGCCATTTAACACAACCTTTTTAGTATGTATATCGGGGTCAGCCCGTTAGTCCGACAGCTCGACAGGTCAATAGTCCGACAGGTTCGATAGTCCGACAGGTTCGACTTCTTGAAAAAGTTATCCTGATAAATTTCTTTTGTCTTTTATTTTTGACAATGCTTCATTTCACAACCATTTATTTGTAAACAAAAAGCAACATTAAAAATCACTTAGTAGGCCAGGCCGTTGTTAGCTCCTTCAGTACGGAAGTAATGTCTGACTTAAAACTCTGTTCGCTTTTCAGCAAACCAGAATTCGTTAAAGTTATTTAACAGCAAACCAACATCCAGAGAACGTTCATTTGTAACGTTTCATGGACGTTGATCAAACGTTGAAATAACGTCGCATGTTGGCTCGCTATAAATAGACAAAGATGGTTAAAAGTCGATACAGACGTTTGACAGCATAAATATCTCTATATATCAATATCAGTCTTAGCAGGAAGCATATATGGTCGCCGTTTGGACGTTGAGAAGATGTTAAAACGACGTTGCTAACCGAACGAGAAGTTCCCTAGTTTGACCTAGTCAAATATATAGTGAAATCTCACTGTTTGGTAGCCAATGTCAAAATATTTGTGCGTAACCATTCACAACAGACTTAAAAATAACTATTTCAATAAATGAATATTTTACCAAAACATTACATATATAAATCTTAAAAATATTTCTCTATTTTCAATTTGAGACAATGACATCATAAATAAATTAGATGGAGATATAGCTCCATAGTAGTAAATGTACAAATTCTACAATAGATAAACGCAGGGAGATCTGGTGAACGTCTAAATATATCTAAATATATCTAAAAAGCTATTATCCACTATTAATTCCGTCAACATGTATATCCAACTACAGTTTTTTTTATTTTCGTTTTCGTTTTTTTTTAAATCTTTTAAAAACGTTTTTTTTTAACGGCCAACTATAGCCAACGGCTATAACTATATTTAACAAAATTAAGTTTTAGCCTGTACAATAATATACGTTACTAGCCTCGAAATAAAAAAAATTCGTGTATATAAACCAGACTAGAAACTAGTCTAGTCGTTTCTTTGTAGTTATTTTGCTGCAGGTATTATCGGTATATATATATAAAAAAACATCACGAAAAATATGGACGAGAAAACAATTTCGTTGTAAATATGGTTTTACAATATATGTGAAATTCCGTGCGATCTGGATTACCAATGAATGTTTAATGAACCATGAAATAAGGTGTAAGCATCTCAAAAAAATTGGCACTCCAGATCACATGGAATGTCACATATAACTAATTACATTGCATTTGTTTGATCCATAGAATCATTTTTGTAATAAAATATTTTGTGGGAACATACAAGCACCTACAAGAAT
>JAUKWF010000349.1:0-12873 GCA_032356525.1 Eutonina indicans
TCTTGAAATTTTGTTTCTTACCTAGATCCGCTTCTGGTTATTGTATTGGTCATACAGCGAAATATGTAACTTTATATATTTGTTATCATCAAGCTGTTACAATAAAATAGGTTATAAATGGATTAGAAAGTCTTAAAAACATTCAAGCCGCCAGCAGTTTTCTTTTGAATTGAAATATTCACGCATATCAAATTGTATAACGCATAGAGAGAGCTTAACTCGTCATCAAGTAAGAAATATCAACGATATCGTTGGAAATATCAAGACATTGTCTGGAGTGGCGGATCTGTACTACTTCTCAACATACAGGAGGAGTGTAAACAATAATTAAAATAACGTTATTCTTTAGAAAATTGTCACTTTTAACGATAATTGTATTCTACACTTCTCCTGTATTTGAGAAGTAGTGCTGTGTTTCCGCCACTGGCTATGGACATTAAAATGACGTTCAAGAGGGGAGATTCATTAAACTGTTGATATGTAAGCTTTTAACTAGACATTTTCAAAAAGCTACATCAAATGACATGGTCTAGAATGTAAAGAATGCAAAACAAAGTTGGAAATTGAAATGTTGATTTGCGTCGAGAAGGTAAAAGAAATACTGGCTATTTGAAGGCTTTCATATAGATTGTAAGTAAATTATAAATACAGTAAACCACGTATGAATGTCTAGTAGGTTTTCCTATAGACTGTAATACAGACGATATAATTTCCACGAACTTTGAGTCTGATTAGAGTCTAGTTTTCCTTTAGCGGCGAATTCATTTCTCACGCTAAATAAATCGTACAACAATTTTTTTTCTTATGAAATTTATTATTGGTTTTAACATATTTGATCTGTTTTATAATTGGACTAGAACTAGTGGTTTCGGTGTCCTAATGTATACCACCCCGCTATATATATTTTTTTTTCTATGGACGTGTTTCTCGTCTATTTTATAATTGATACGTCAAAAGTGATCGCAATAACATGCTTGAATGTTTGTTTATAAATAATCCTTCGGAAAATGTTTGACGTTCCAAAGAAGTAAAAAAAATTTTTTTTTACTTCTTTGGACGTATATAAAGAATAGTTTTTAAATATTTACGCTCTTTTTTCTTGCCTTTGTTTGATGTGATACCTAATCGGTAAAAAGTTTAGTCACTTTGACTTAAATATTAGTCATTTATTGCGGACCAATTTTACCAATTTAGTCACTTTTTGTCACTTTTTGCCTACTTCTTTTGAAGTGACTTTTTAAAATTAAAGTATTTTCTTCTCACTGCTTTACAGTTAAAATTTTAGGTCGGAAGAAAATAATCGGCAAAAAATTGTTGATTGTTTGTCGGAAAAAAAAGTCGGCAATAATTTTTTGTCGGTGAAAAATATTTGTCACTTAGAGAAAATTTGGTCACTTTTTGCCGACAATATTTTTACCGATAACTTTAATCGCAGAAATTTTAGCGAGACTAATTTTGGCGTTTTAGCGAGTGTTTGCTATTTTCGCTAAAGTTAATATCACAAAAACACGTAAAATTGTCGGATCGCTAAAAAAAATCTAGTTTAATCAATGGTTTCTTTTGAAAAGGTGATTTTTGTGTGAAGAAACGATTTTTTTCGTTCATAACTCTTCTGAAAGTGAGAATAAATCCACGCAAATTTTTTCGAAGCAATCATTCGTGAAAATTAATCCACCCGAAATTTTCTGAAATAGCAATTCGCTAAAAATAAAGCCAAAAAATATCAAGATTTTTCTGACTCGCCAATAATACGATAAATTCGTCTCGCTAAAATTTCTCCGATTAAAGGAAGGAAATACGACCCGAAACATACTGATAAAACGTCCTCGAAGACTTCTTTTAAAACATACACAAGCTTTCTTTTTAAATCAAACATATCTGTTTGAAACTCCTGACTGATTTGATTTTGTGAGAACTTCAAAGGAAACAAGCAAATCACAAAGACAAAAGGAAATATATTCCTGAATTAACAACAACTCCGCCTCTTATATTTGACCTAAATCTTAAAGAAAAAGGGGAAAACTCACATTTGATAAATGAAAATATAAAGCTTTGTGTTACATATAGGTTTGTCTTATATAAATTGATTTCTTTTGATTTATTTTGTCAATCTAATAATAAACCAAATTTTTCTACTGAAAACTGAAAATAGATAACTGTTTCTTATGGATAATGGGATTATAAAAACAAAACGGGAAAATTTTGGTTGCATATATTATTATATATATCTTTATATTATGTGTTATGTGTGTTCTGATGTCAGTAACAAATTTGATTTTGTTAAAAATAAGTTTTTTTAGGTAAAGCAGTTGAGACAGATCTTATAAAAATCAAGAGCGAATTGCAAGATTCATGCATGCACCAATAATTCGTTGTATTGTTTCAATGTTTGTATGAAAAGGTAAATAATATTTTATTAACCAACTTTCCTCCTACGAACCGTCATTTCCATTTTAATTGGAGGGAACAAATATATAGTATGTTGAAATCCATTTGTGAATTTGTTCATCGACGTATTTAATAATTTTACTCCTTTTGGACCGCGGTCTAAAGTACGTAAAAATCAAAGTCTACTTTATGTAAAAGTTCGAATAAGATCTGTATCTCTCTTACTTAAAGCTTCAAAACGAAGATTAGGTTCGGGTACATTATTGAAAGATCTTTGATCAAAAGCTTGCATTGGCCTTTAAGAAATTTCAATTTATAACAGCTACTCTCTTTCACATTCCTGTTTACAGTAACAAACGCTTTTTCTCATTATCAATATGTTCTAGGTGAAGAAAATTACTGCACCACATTCTCATGGGTTCTTCAGTTACCAAGCAACAAAAGCAATCAAATACAGTGAAACATGAAACTACTCTTACACAGCCTATCAGCGATGTCGTAGAAATAAAGAATCAGATTGTTAGCGCATGCTCAGTTCAGTTACAGCAAGAAAAAGAAAACATTAAAGAGGGCGGGAAAACCATTACAGAAAAATCGGCAGCTACTGTCATACAACGTCATTTTAGAAAACGTTTGACGCAACAGTCGATAAACATGTCGTCATCAACGAACGAATTCGGGGACAATGACGTCATCACCACCGGCCATCAAGAATCCTCGTTTCTCACCGACAGTTTTGAAATTTTACAAAGCGAAGTGGAGGAAACGAAATGGCTTGCTGAAAGGCAAATAGAAACCGCTGTCATGGATAACGGCTTCCATCAAGCCAAAACACTTGTCCTGGTTTCTTCAAACGTACGGTCCTCACCTGATAAACTGAAACTTATTGGCCACTCGAATGTGGAAGTCGCCTTATTCGATTTCGGTAAAAATACGCTGAACGATCTACTAAACTCCATCACTTTGTATCTTAACCAAGAAGTGCAGGGCACTAAACTCAGGTCTATTGCGTTTGTCCTGCAAGGAGGACCTGGATTTATATACATGTGTAAGAATATCGTGTTTACCACGCCCAAAGTTGCTAAGAGTGTAGATTTACGGATTTTTTTACAGTCACTAGGAGATCTGATGAGCAAGTTGCATCCTCAGTCATGTACGATAGATTTCATTGTGAAGGATCTATTCAAAGATGGGTCTGGGAACTTACTTATAAACACAATCCAGGGTTTGATGCATCCTAATAAAGTACACGTGCGTGGTGTTGGAGATATTTCGGACAATAGTCTAAGTATGATAGAGAAATATTTTGAAACCACCACTTATAAATGTTGGTATCAAGAAAGATATATTCGAAAGATTCTAAGAAATTGATTCTGATTGAATGTAAAGTTATGTAGTTTTGCGTAGCATAAATATATTCTTGCTGCATAATAACTATTGATTATTTAAATATAAACATTTCTCCGTAAAACTGTAATGTTAAATGGGTATTACTAAAAGACGCACCCAAATGGCTGGATTTGGGTGGGCTTAGGTTGATGAGTGGGTAGATTTGGGTGGATTTGGGTGGGTGGGTCTTTTAGTAATACCATAAATGTTAAATAAAGGTGTCATTTTGTGTTATAAAACCATAATACTCTTGAATTATCAGAGGCGGACCTAATAGACATGTAGCAAAATTTCATGTCTGAATTGGTAGTTTGGTAGTTTGCATCAGTGGCAAAATTAGACGACTAGCAAAATTTCAGAAGGAGAGTTAACAGTTAAAGACTCGAATACTCGCCGTAATTAAAAAGTCATTCTTAGCTACTAGCATTTGTGAGAGTTGATTAATTTTTCAATCATGGCTTATTCTCCTCCTGAAATCTTTCTTCACCGGGGACATTTACATAGTTACGCAAGCATCAAGGGGCATATTTTGAATAGACGGGGGTAAGGGGGTCCTAATATCTCGGTTTTTGTGCCTACGTACTATGTCAATGACCTCACCTCTGAGTCCGCCTCATGGTTTGTTATTTTGTTAATGGTACTGAAATTTCTGTGATATCAAGATGACATTTGTTAAAGTGATAGATAATACGTCAGTTTTCTTAAAACATTTCTTCGTTAAATCCTCTGTTAATTGGTAATTACAGTTACTGAGGGTAATGATCCGCCCCAATTGTTATTACAGGAGTGTCAAAGCTGTCCTGTTTCTCTGCTTCTAGCCTGGTGTATTCTTTCCCCAGCCTTTCTGCTTCTTTCGCCATACGCATACCTAGAGTTAAAGACAATAATAATAATAATATACATAATTTGTTTTTTTTCAAGACGCAAACAAGCCAGATTCAACCCCCTGTGCATGCCGTATAGTGGAAACATGTCCTATAGTGGAAACGCATTCATTATGTTTAGTTTGTTTATTTACTTTCTTCTAATTAGTTATTCAACATATCTAATTAACTATTTAACACGATCAAATATCCCAGACTCTTTTATTAAAAGGTGATATGTTTACATTTTCTCGATGAAGAAAAAAACATGGTTTCTATCAATTCAAACTCTTTTTACTCTCACATAACAGAAAGAACAATACACAAAAGATTTAACATTTGATATCTGTTTCTACAACGATCATATAACGTTCATATAGTGTTCATATAACGTTTATAAAACGTTCATATAACGTTTATTTAACGTTCATATAACGTTCATACATCTTATATTGTACACTAAACAATGTTAAATCGTCCCCAATGTTCATATCATACATCGTTCCTACAACGTGTCCAACGTTCAAACAACGTTGATAAAACATCCCCAACGTTTACCTAAGTTCCTTTGTACACGCTGTACAACTGCCCTGATGTTCATACAGCGTCGCTACAAATTGCTGACGCTCATAAATTTTCGTGATGTTCATAAAACGTTGTTATTTATTTATATAAAGTTCTAAATTTAAAAATGTAAACGAGTTTTTGAAAAAGAGAGTTTTAACTCGTTTCTAATTTCGGACATTAGTGTTTCCACTTTAGAACATCGTTGTTTCCACTTTAGGACATGACCGTTTCTACTTTAGGACATGGCTGTTTCCACTTTAGGACATGACTGTTTCCACTTAGGACATGGTTGTTTACACTTTAGGACATGGCCGTTTCCACATTAGGACATGGCTGTTAGGACATGGCCTTTTCTACATTAGGACATGGCCGTTTCTACATTAGGACATGGCTGTTAGGACATGGCCGTTTCCACTTTAGGACATGCCTGTTAGGACATGAGCGTTTCCACTTTAGTACATCGATGTTTTTACTTTGGGACATCAGCGTTTCAACTTTAGGACATGGCCGTTTCCAGTTTAGAACATCGATGTTTTTACTTTGGGACATCAGCGTTTCAACTTTAGGACATGGCCGTTTCCACTTCAGGACATGGCTGTTTTAACTTGAGGACATGGCTGTTTTAACTTTAGAACATCGATGTTTCTACTTTAGGACATGAGCGTTTCCACTTTAGGACATGGCTGTTTCCTTTTTAGGACATGAGAGTTTCCACTTTAGAACATCGAAGTTTCTACTTTAGGACACATGAGCGTTTCCACTTTAGGACATGGGTGTTTCCACTTGAGGACATGGTTGTTTTCATTTTAGAACATGACTGTTTCCACTTTAGGACCTAACCTTCATATATATTATATATTAAATTTACCAAATACTAATTCTAGTAATATTGGGGAAAAGGCCAGTTCAAAACAACCATGCCATTATCCGTTGGTGGGACAACTGGCATGTCCCGCATCGATCTAGACCTTTGTCGTTTTCCTTCCTATCAGTCAAATAAAATTATTTATTTTTCTTTGAGAGTGCTCGTTTGCACAGGACATCCAGCGTAATACCACAGTTTTCAGTGACTTGTTCGATAAGCGTCTTTGACAGTCTACCCTTCTTGATATATTTGTCGTTGTTGAACGCAAGCATTTTCAATGAGCGATCTTGTGGCATTCGAATAACGTGCTCTGAATAGTTTGACTGCTGTTTCATTACGAATTTCGACAGATCGATACTGCCACATAACATGTGAAGCCTTTCATTATCAATGCGATATCGATAGTCATTATTTACCTCGTCAACTCGGCGAAAACCACCACGAACCATACACTTTAGGTAGTTTCGATATGTCACATCGAGACGTTCGTAATGGTTCGCGCTCAGGTTCCAATTTTGACAGGAGTAGACCAGTCGACTGCGAAAGAAAGTCATGCTATGTCTTAAAGTGGAAAAAGCTATGTACTAATTTAGAATTCCATGTGCTAAAGTAGAAACAACCATGTCCTAAAGTGGAAACACTAATGTCCTAAAGTGGAAACACTAATGTCCTGAAGTGGAAACACTAATGTCCTAAAGTGGAATCACTAATGACCTAAAGTGGAAACAGTAATGTCCTAAAGTAGAAACAGTCATGTCCTAAAGTGGAAACTCTCATGTCCTAAAGTGGAAACACTAATGTCCTAAAGTAGAAACAGTCATGTCCTAAAGTGGAAACTCTCATGTCCTAAAGTGGAAACACTAATGTCCGAAAGTGGAAACACTTATGTCCAAAAATGGAAACCGCTATTTCCTAGAAGTGGATACGCTGATGTCCTAAAGTAAAAACATCGATGTTCTAAAGTAGAAACGGTCATAACCTAAAGTAGAAACGGTCATTACCTAAAGTAGAAACTGTCATTTCCTAAAGTGGAAACTGTCATGTCCTAAAGTGGAAACACTAATGTCCTAAAGTGGAAACACTAATGTCCTAAAGTGGAAACGGCCATGTCCTAAAGTGGAAACATCGATGTTCTAAAGTAAAAACATCGATGTTCTAAAGTAGAAACAGCCATGTCCTAAAGTAGAAACAGCCATGTCCTAAAGTGGAAACAGCCATGTCCCAAATTGGAAACAGCCATGTCCTATAGTGGAAACACTAATGTCCTAAAGTGGAACACTAATGTCCTAAAGTGGAAACACTAATGTCCTAAAGTGGAAACACCAATGTCCTAAAGTAAAAACGGCCATGTCCTATGTGGAAACGCTCATGTCCTAACAGCCAAAACGGCCATGTCCTAAAGTGTAAACGGCCATGTCCTAAAGTTGAAACGGCCATGTCTTAAAGTGGAAACGCTCATGTCCTTAATTGAAACGCTGATGTCCTAAAGAAGAATCAGCCATGTCCCAAAATGGAAACAGGCATGTCCTAAAGTGGAAACGCTCATATCCTAAAGTAGAAACAGCCATGTCCTAAAGTGGAAACAGCCATGTCCTAAAGGGGAAACACCATGTCTTAAAGTGGAAAGAGCTATGATATAAAGTAGAAACGATTGTTTCCTTAAGTCGAAACATCTTGGGCTTAAAGTAGAAACGATTTTTATGTACGAGTTAAAACTCTCTTTTTCAAAAACTCGTTTACATTTTTAAATTTAGAACTTTATATAAATATCAAGGACGGTTAACAACGTTTTATGAACATCAGGAAAGTTTATAAGCGTCGGCAATTTGTAGCGACGCTGTTTGAACATCGGGGCAGTTGTACAGCGTGTACAAAGGAACTTAGGTAAACGTTGGGGATGTTTTAACAACGTTGTTTGAACGTTTGACACGTTGTAGGAACGATGTATGATATGAACATTGGGGACGTTTTAACATTGTTTAGTGTACAATATAAGATGTATGAACGTTATATGAACGTTAAATAAATGTTATATGAACGTTATATAAACGTTATATGAACACTATATGAACGTTATATGTGAACGTTATATGAACGTTATATGAACGTTACATGAACGTAATATGATCGTTGTAGAAACAGATATCAAATGTTAAATCTTTTGTGTTATGTTCTTTCTGTTATGTGACAGCAAAAAGAGTTTGAATTGATAGAAACCATGTTTGTTTCTTCATCGAGAAAATATGTAAACATATCACCTTTTAATAAAAGAGTCTGGGATATTTGATCTTGTTAAATAGTTAATTAGAGGTGTTGAATAACTAATTAGAAGAAAATAAATAAACAAACTACACATAATGAATTGGTTTCCACTATACGACATGTTTCCACTATACGACATGCACACCCCCCTTCAAACTAAAGGGTTATTCACTTAGTACGTACGCACAAAATCGGGAAATTAGGACTGCAATTTTTTACATATCGTACACTTTCACAAGGACCCCAATCTCCCCTTGGTTTATGAAAAGCACGAATCATCATACGAACTTTTATAAATAATTACGTAATATCTCGAAAACGAGGCAAAAGTTGTAGAATTTCTCATTATTTATTTATTTATGAAAAGCCGTATTGAAAAAATTACCTCTTTTTAAGCTGCCAGAAAGGTATTGAAATAAGCTATCCCATGCATTAGCTGTCTGCACGTCACATTGTGAAACTTCGCACATACCATATTTAAGGCTTGTAGCTAAGCACTACAGGTGTGAAAAGAGGAAGTTGTAAATTGTATCAAATTATATAAAAAGCTTTTTAAAAGGGCTATTCATCAAATTATCGAAACAGAATTGCAAAATTATATTCCAAATTCGTTGAATTGCTCCTTGAAAATAGTCACTTTGAATTTTATTTGGAAGCATTTTTTGTTTATTGGGTGATTGTTCAAATGAGTGCAAAATTTCAGACCATAATGATTTTCAAATCAAAAGTTATGAAGAGCCCCCCTCCTTCCTTGCGACCTAAATACACCATGCCGTAAGACCAAATTTTCTCGGTTAGCAAATAATTTCTTCAGTATGAAAAACATAAGCAATTGACAAAGTTTGCATGCGTCTCAAGTATTTGTGCATATTACGGAAACAAAGCAACTCAACTTTTTCGTTGAAAGATAAATGACTTACATTAGCATATTTTTGCTCTGCACCGAAACTGTGATGAAATTTTCCATATCCCGCTAAGATTTTGGTGACTTTCTCAATATCGTTAGCTTCGTTCAGTATCCTTTCAATTAAAAGTTTGAAGCGGACCGCGTGGCCTTGTACGGCTGGCACGTTGATGAGGTTTTTGATTTCTTCTTCGTTTTGTGCGGATGTTCCGAACAATTTAGCGATCGCTGGATACAGTGTGAACCACCTGAAAAGAAAGAAATATGAATTAAAAGAGAGAAATCATCAAGGGTAGCAGATATATAGAGGGTATATAAAAATTGTGAACACAACTCCCAAAGAACGACATACTAATTTAAATTAGATATACTACTGGGATACTGACTGTTTTTAATCTGTACTGGGAAATACAAATACCGAGGTTACGAGGTCTGTGTTTTGACCGAAGGCTTTGCATTAGCCCAGTACAGATGAACAAACAGTCAATATCCCGTTTAATACCTGGTTCTGATTTTAACTTATTCTTCATTTTTGTTGCATTTTCTTTGGTTTACATTTTTAAATAGTCAGTACGGGTTTGTACAAATGCCCTCGAAATTGCCCGTGAAAAAAAACATCTAAACCAAACAAAAGCGCCTAACAGTCAGTTTTAAAAATGGTATTCATGTAATAATTAAATACACAAACCTTGTAAAAGCTATAACACAAATTTTCTCCCATTTCATCTCAACAAGTTGCCATGAAACTCTCAACAACTCAATTTCATTTAAACCTATCGGCAAATCACTTGATATGACTTTCTGCTGGCACACGCTCTGCTCGCTGCTAACTTCGTTGCTATTAACACACGACTGGTTTCCCATCATGCACCAATATCATCAAAAACATTTAAGCTATAATTCTTTGCTTTTTTCTGAGGAATGCTTTTTTTAAACTCACTAATCTAAAAAGATTAAAGCATGTAAAACAAATTAAGACATTATCGGGACCACATCTAGCCTACTCAGGACCGGCGAATTTATTTTGAAAAGTGAGGAGCCATAACATTTATAGGAGGCCCCACTTTGGTTGAGGCCAACGGACCAGAAGATTTGTTTTAATTTTAGCACACCAAATTAGCTTAAACACACCCCAAATTTACACATAAATTAGGAATATATTAATACAATATTGCATTTTTAGCTGGTCCGTACGTAGAAAATATGGACCCGAAGCAGAACAAAAATAACTTATGTCGTACAGAAAAAACAATAACAAACTTTCGAACGTATGTCGAAAAACTGGAAGAATTTTCGAACTAAAACAATACGTTTGGAACATTCCTTGCATAACTTAACCTTAAAAGGAAATAAAATAGCCGTTCGATTTAAAAGAAGTGTTTTCTTTTATTGTTTGTTGCTTTCTTTCATTTTGAGGAGAATTGTTTTGAATGAAAGTGCAATTATTCAAAATGGATTCTTGGAAAAACGATTTACTTTAGCTGCACATCCTGGATTATAGGAGAGTTTTTGTTGAGCAAGGACTTTTTACTGTGGATTTTAACGACAACATTTTTCTCACAACTGTTTCCTTATAATATTTGACATCCCTTGTTGTTGCTTTGAAGACACAGTGTGACATGAACATCAATAAAGACTTTAAATGCTTATCTAATGTCCTCCTTTTATGATTGGGTAACTAGAATTGCATTGGTGAACATTTTTTTGTCGCTTTATACAGGGTATAAATAAAAATACAAGTGAAGGCAAACTTTTAAAATTCAATTAATTTCGGGGGAACTGTATTTTTTTTGTTAATTCAATTTTTATAACAAAGACTAAGATTGTACTGTTTGTTTAAAATAAAATTTGGACAATAAAAATTAACTTTCAATGCACAAGGGGCTAATATATAATGTAAGAAGTTTTTGTTCACTTGCGTTTTTTTTTATATACCCTGTAGATTTTATGTTAAACAAAAATGAACATTTTCTCTCCTGTCTTCGTTCGCTTTGCTTTAATTTCTGCATTTGTTATTGTATATACTTATCTACCATTTCCCGTTGTTAACGTTACATAGGGCCATATCGTAGAATACGGACCGGCAATTCAGCCAATCAGAGAGCCTTATTTCTAATATGGACCTCCCGAGCGCTACCACCAGTTAATAAATACTTATATATGACTGTTACCAAAATATATGAGCATACTTATATTCAAATTATTTAAGAGTTTACAAAAATTAAACACATAACAAAAATCCAAATAAAAATGTTGCTTAATTTTAAACTTTATCAAATGTCTGTAAAAAAATAACAACACTTATAGATGTACAGGGTGAACGGAAAAAACCGGACAAAAAAACCATGCATAAAAAATCATTTAATTTATTCTAACACGAGTTTATACTGCAGTTTTTATTTGTACGGTTTAATCTGTCTTATTCTTTATTGACTTGTTCCATAAAATTCAGTAAAATAGTCGTTTTATCATAAATTAAATGATTTTTATGTCATGATTTTTTTGTCCAGTTTTTTCCGTTCACCCTGTATTACACATCTATTTTTAGTTATTGACTGGTTTCGCCGGCTCTGATACTACTGGTATTGATTCCCGGACAATTACCCGACGGCACGACTCCCCGGCGACTGGACAATTCCTCGACCGCACAACTACCCGACCGGACAATTCCCCGACTACTTGATTGTTTTACACTTTTTTAAAAGACTGTTTTCATATTTTCTTTGCTTTTTACATCTGTAATCATGGCGGTCAACAGTTTGTGGCAAGTTTTGTAGTTCTTGTCGGTTTCCTCGAACGTCTCGTCTCATAGCCTCTACTAATGGTAAATATGCCATGACGTCATCCATTGCTTGTACCGTTGGGCCTGTTTGTTTGCACTTCCGTGTTTCTTTATTTTTGTTTCATACAAACTCTTGAATGTCAGCTTGGGCTTTATTAGGACTAGGGGCACGCGTGCGTTCACCCGAAATACAAAGGACATTTTGCTTCAGCCATTACCAGATCTAAATGTTTTGTTTTTAGCTTAGATTTGTTTTTTTGCTTCTCTCTCCGAAAGATAAAACGATGATTTGTTAACTTAATGAATTTCACTATGAAAAATCTTCTACCAAATCAATTATGTTCTTTACACCTGTTAACAACTTTTTTTCTTAGTAAATGTCAATTAAAAAATTTGTTTAGGTGTTCCAAAACAGGTGTTAAAATTACACTATACAAATTGTTCACAGTATTTATATATACAAAGAAAATATAAAAACAGTCTTTTGAAAAACAAATCAAACAATCAAGTAGTCGGGGAATTGTCCTGTCAGAGAAATGTCCGGTCGGAAAATTGTCCGGTCGGGGAATTGTCCGGTTGGGGAGTTGTCCTATGGGAATTGTCCGTCGGGGAATTGTCTGTCGGGAAATTGTCTGTCGGGGAATTGTCTGCATACCCTGGTACTAGATAGCTACATCTTTACTTCATTAATCTACTTTAACTAAGTTTTTGTTGTCTGCAGTTTGTATCATAAAGATTTAACCGCTGAAAGTAAAAGGCTTACATTTTTGAAACAAATTATTATTATTATTATTAAAACGAATATTTTATCAGGATAACCATTCAAAAATTAAATACATATTTACAAATATAC
>JAUKWF010000350.1:0-12867 GCA_032356525.1 Eutonina indicans
TTTGTTTCAAGTATTAAACGCTTCGAATTTACTTTTTTCTTCATAAAAAACTTTACCAGGATATATTTAATTTTGCTTGTACGAGAAAATTTCACTTATCCAAAGAAAATTAAGACAGAAAGTTAACTATTTCTTATAAAGCTACATCTTCAATATTCACTTGTCCAGAAAGAAAAACAGAGACAGAAGTTAACTATTTCTTATAAAGCTCTACATCTTCAATATTCAATTGTCCGAAGAAAAACAGAGACAGAAAGTTTAACTATTTCTTGTAAAGCTATATCTTCAATATTCAATTGTCCAGAAAGAAAAACAGAGACAGAAAGTTAATTATTTCTTATAAAGCTCTATCTTCAACAATATTCACTTGTCCAGAGAAAAAAAACAGAAACAGAAAGTTTAACTATTTCTTATAAAGCTCTATCTTCAATATTCAGACCTATGTACAAAACAAAAAAAAATTAAAAATTTAAATATGCCTACATATAGAGTGTTCTTTCCCCATACAACCTACGACGTTGTTTGAACGTTAAATGGACGTCGTTTGTACGTCTTAATAACATCCATACAACGTTGAAATAATGTCGTGTGATGTCGTTGGGATTTTCACTTTCAAACAGAGATAAATTTTCAAACTTTTTTCAAAAGATAAAACAACTCAGAAAAATAAACGCTATTACTACTTTGAAGGAAGGTTTTTTTTTGAGGGTTTCGATAATTCACGGTTTTGACTTTGACGAAAACATTTAAAAAGCGTAGAAAATAGAACTAATATAGTATACTCATTCTTGTAACAAGAAAAATTAAAAGTATTAATCTACGAAAGTTTAATCCCGCAAATTAGGTCAAAAATCGGTATAACCGCAAAATACCTCTCCCCGCACGGAAAAATCTTTGAACCGCGAAACATTTTGCTTTCTCAAGATTTTTTCTACCTTTAAAGTATCCACCAGTTCAATCTTAACAAGCCACCGCGGACGAGTGTATATAGTAACACTCCTGTAGAAAGAAGGAGAAATATTGAGAATTTTCGAACTGGCACTTATCTATATAACTAACAATTTCTTGCACACCAAAGTTTTCCGTACCAAAGTCTGTTAACTGAATTTGGTTAACTAAGGCATATTTTTGTCTCATTCTGTCGTTTGCCAAACTCATTTAAGAGACTTTCTAACGGAAAACTTGTGTGCAGACATTTTTAATTAGAAGAAATACAGTATTAAACAGTGAGCACATGGCATCAATTCAACGTCCAAATTACATCCATACAACATCCATACACGACTTTATTTAGTTGTTATTTGGATACAAAAATGACGTCACACACTCAATGTATCCCATATGAAAAAGGTAATAGGTGATGCAGAAAACCATTGCTTAAAACAACCTATGAAAATTAAATATTTAGTGTTTAAATCAAGAAATTCAAAAAAACTTATCAAATGTAAAGATTTGTTTGTAGAGTTTACCAGTGATTACTCATAACTTGACATTCTCGATCTAAGGCTGTTCACCATTTCCAAGTTTAAACTTTGCATAACCTATAGCCATTTTATATTGGGAGGTGTAACCACGGAAACTAGTTTCCTGGATACATTTTATAGATACTAAAATTCTAATTTAAATATTTCCCACATTATAATAAACTGAGAAAACTTGTTCTCTTTTTTATTTTAATTTCAAATGAAATAACAAGAGAGACTTAAAGATGAATAATACCCATTCTAACGTACATACAACATCCATGGACATTCGGAATGTCATTTGAACGTTGTTTGAACGTTGGATGACTCTCGTGTTCCAGCTTGGGTTAGATTACCTGGACACCATTTTTAAAAAGGCTGTACGGCTTAATCCTCGCTTTTGATTGGTTTAGATGTTTTTCGCGGGAAAATGTAAGGGCATCTGTACAAACCCGTACTGACTGTTTAGACATGTAAACAAAAGAAAACACAATAAAAAAGAATGAGATAAAATCAGGACCAGGTAATAAACGGGATACTGACGGATTTAGCCGTATAGCCTTTTTAAAAATGGTGTCCAGGTTAGATTTTACATTATAACAAACAACCAAACATTCAAACGATTCATAAAACCTTTTAGTAGTACCCAAGATAAGTGTATCAAAATATCTCCTCAGCAGATGGCATTCATGTTTCGTGAAACACTCTCCATCACACCAAGTTCAAAAGGATTTTTTCCGACATTTTTACTACATTCCCACTTTTAGCCGTATTCAATAAAACGCAAAAATTAATTTAAAGCTAGTAGAAAATCCTGCTGCTATCTAATCAGAACGGCCTACCAATAGGCGGATATAGACATCGTTTAACTGGTGTAAAGCGCTGAGGAGGAGAGTGAATCTTCGTGAAAATGTCATTATTGTTTAGAAAATGTTATTGTTCAATGACATTTTAATGACAGAACACTCTCCCCCGAATCGTTTACACCAGTTCTATGTTACCCGCCTTTCAATAATTTCAAAATAAGAGAGCGAACTGTATCCTATAAAGAACGAACATTTCCACAAAAAATTTGATCAAAATTCCGCGAGAAAATTAGAAGTTGAAGAAAACAGTACGCATATAGAAAAATGAAAACGTATTTTTCCATATATATATTAACAAATTTTTGAAACGGAACTGCGAAAATCTTTTTTGTTTATTTGTTTGTTTGTTCTAGATTTAGACATCATTTAACTGGTGTAAAGCGCTGAGGAGGAGAGTGAATCTTCGTGAAAATGTCATTATTGTTTAGAAAATGTTATTGTTCAATGACATTTTAATGACAGAACACTCTCCCCCGGACCGTTTATACCAGTTCTATGCTACCCGCCTTTCAGTGTAAATAAGAGAGCGAACTGTATCCTAACAAGAACGAACATTTCCACAAAAAAATTGATCAAGATTCCGCGAGAAAATTAGAAGAAAACAGTACGCATATAGAAAAATGAAAACGTATTTTTCCATATATATATTAACACATCTTTGAAAACGGAACTGGGAAAATCTTTTTTGTTTATTTGTTTGTTTGTTCTATAATGGTGATGAATAATGACATCATCACAAATCATCTTGGTACTCCCAAAAGTCATTCTCATAACCTTCCAATACATGCTCCAGTAATACTGTCCGCCGCTGTTCACAATATCTAAAACAGAAGAAAAACGAACATACAATTTATTAGTTTAGCTACGAAATTCAATTAATGATGAAAGGGAAATACTTGAACTTTGAACTACTTTAAGAGGACTTATCCGCGAAATTTTTTTTTTTTCCAAAACATTTAAAGAGACGCGGTCCGCAAAATTTAATTCCCGCGAAATGTTTGAAATTATGGTCAAATCTGCAAATTAGAATTGTAATTTACAATATTACTTTTTTTATCAAAGATATATATTTGAATAACAATATTTTGTTGCTTCCCCGTTTTCCATATCCCTGAATATTAAATCACAGCGAAATTTAATACCCAATTTTTGTCTATCAGCGGATGCAATGGCAGCCAAAATCGAGTTTCATTTGTGAATCACGTTTCCCCAATAATGTTAAAGATGAGAAAGTTATCTGACAACATACCTGTATTTATCTTGAACTTTTTGTTTGATTTCTTGTACAGCTGTAAATTCGGCTGTATTTATATCGCGTTCTAAGAATTCGGATAAATGTTCCGTAGCCATTTCTAAGTCACTTTGATTCGTCTAAAGAAAGATAGAATAATAAGAATGAGTAATAAGCAAGAAAAGTAGTTTCGAAATTCTATACACACAGCATGACGAAGACAACTTTGGACAATGAAAAGGTTTTCCAGTACTTTTGATTGAAGCGGGCGAAATCACTAGGTAAAACCTATGAAGAACCACAATTTTGTTCTTATTTGTTAAACTATATATCCGTCCAAATGATTTTAGTAAAAACAAATATAGTATTGCAGCTACTAGAAAAAGGTCTATCTATGAAGCAAAAATATAAAGAAATATCTATACCTCGAAAATTATTGAATGGTTATTTTTCTTCAGATAAAATGCAAAAACGTATGTGTATTTCAGTGTGTTACGACACAAGCATAAAACATCCACAGCTTTCTTTAGAAATTGAACCTGAAAAATGATTAAAAATCAGTATATTAATAAAACACAAGGCTACACATTCAGCTTCCAGTGGAAACACACTAACATCATGCCGTGAACATCAACGTTCAACAGAATTGACAACACAGAAGAAGAATTTCTTGGGAGAAGTTATTAAGAAGGACACACATGATATTTCGGTGAAGGACATACGAGGGAAGACACCCCGTCCCTAAAAGTAATTTGACAACATTCTGGAATGGGAATTTTTTTAAATCATTTCCAGAAAGTGTGTGATGCTAACACACCACTAAGAACAAAAGTTTTATGTTTAAGATGTGCAATTATGCTTATAACATCATACATGGAAGATTAGAAACAAAAAATCCTATTTAAAACGTTTAATACGTAAAGTACGTAAAACACGACATTTTCAGGCGTGTATTACATTCATGTTATGTGATTGTGTTTAGTAAGTAAAATAAGAAATTTTTAAGACGTGCGATCACTAAACTCTTGCTAGTGCGATTGAACACACAACTCTATAGCTCAATCCACATAGTACAAAATACACTTTAAGACGGGCGATTACTACACTCTTGCTAGTGCGATTTCACACCATTCTGTATGGAACTAAATTCTGTACCTCAATCCACGACATGTTCATTTCCTGCATCACCTCCATCTTCTCTTTCACTTGTTTGTACAGCGCTTGTTCGAACTTGGCCGACTGCAAATGGTTCATGTAGCGATTGCAATAGAACAGATACCTCTCCAGTGCAGCACGTGACTTGGTTTGCGCGTCACGTGCTTGTTGAGCATCCTTCTCGTCGTAACGGTTACAGTTATACCTGTAATCAAAAGAAAGATATGAAATAATTAAGCGTCCAGGAAATCACATGCTGCTTGTCTCAACGAAAATCACTTTTGACTGGAACGTTGGCAAACGAACGCAGCACTGGACTTTTTCAGAATTTCAGATTTAATGAACAAACTCATTTGTCCGGGGGTCGACCTTTCCTTGTTCAGGGGGTGAAAGTGAAATGAACAGATATTAACTGGAAAATCCAAACACCATCAGAATATGGAAACGTGTGCATTCATTCTATTGGACAGTAATTTTGAATTTATTTGGTATGTTCTACTGAACTGGATGTATACCATCTAGAAATAGAATTATATGAAGAGTTGTGTTGTTGTTTCCGACAATAAAAATTACCAAAATTAATAAATATACCAATATAGATATCATCACAATTGGGGTAAAATTGCTGCCCTTTTTCTAAAAGTGAATTTCAAATTGTTCTGAATTGATCATGTACCATCTTGAAGTGACAGATAGACTAGCCTATGATAGTTCAAAAGGGTTTCAGGAAACGATCGTTGAGAGAACCTACCAGCTTGATCCGTGAGATTGCCATGGACCTAAACATACCCAACAAAAATCGGCCTAAATCAATAGAAAGTAAAGTATGTAAAACACATTAGATACCGAAAGAAGAGACTCTAAAGATGAAGATACAGAATGTATAAACTTCCAAAGTACCCAATATTCCCAAGAACTAAAGGGAGGAAACGAATGTCCTATTTAACATTTTGGGAGGTGTTAATAAATGTCCAGGGATTCAATCTTATATTCGCATTAAACAAAGAGCTTTTGTTTACATCCTTTTGTTTACATCAGCTTTTTTCGCTCGCTTTGAAGTTATGTGACATTCCACACGAAAAAGGGAATCTCAATTGAGCGCTTACATGTGAGCGCTTATAATGTAATATAGGTACATAAAATAATTATAGACAAAGCATTCTCCTTAAACCAAAATAACTGTGACGTACGGACCTTCAAAATACCCAATAGTTCTTCACGAAAGGAACTGCTGGAGCAAAAATCATTATTTTTACAGTTGACACAAATGTAGCACTTACTTTACAGCTTGAATTCCTACATAACATATGATTACAGCCACCATTTTTTTCTATAGTCACGTGGCATTTCGGACATTCCTATGTGAGAAAATAATGGTTATTTACTAAACATCACTCACAGGATTTCCTTCCAAATTTTCAATCCAACGTTCTTATGTAAGTTCCTTTTTTGCATTGAAGTTCCCATTTCCAATTTCCACTAACACGTTATAAAGAGTTTTTTGAGTTGTTTAAACATAATGAATGAATTGACAGTTTTGTACCATAGCTCGTACAACTCACAAAAAAATACTATGTATGGAAAATTAGGCACAGTAATCACATTTATTTGTTGAGGAAACCTTTCAAGTGATGGACTACTAAATCAAACGGGACGGGACATTCGGACATTTTCAGCGAGAATATTCAGAATACATACCCATATATGAAGAATGTACGAACCTTAGTATTTGCTGAAATCCAATTTGAAGTTTCACTATCGTCGTCACATTTCTTTAACCACTTACGCAGCCACTAAATGGAAAGAAAAATTTATTATTTATAAAAGTAGAAAACTTAAAGCACAGTCACTTAATACCCAGTGGGATACAATCAAAGATTGTAAGTGTTCCTTTATTCAACTAAATTCTTTATTTATGATAAGTTTGAGTGAAAATATGAATTAAAGTATTATCTATCTTACATTCATAGAAATCTAAGCTCTCAGCAACTTTCATCCAATCTAATATAAATGACCCTGACAAGCTTTGAAAGCAAATGTTTAAATCAACAATGACCGGAATTCAAACTATCGGAACTCAAAATATCCAGATTCAAAGCGCCGGTTATAATAAGGCTAGGTTAACCTGGCTACTGTTCTCTATCAGGACAGCAACGTTTATGGCCCTGAACACCTGGGTGGAAATCTTTAGGAGCTCTGCAACTCATCATGCATGAGGAAGTGGTGTACAATCATGGGCTGATATAGACTATCGCATGCTTAACCAATACCATTGGATTCATTAAAAGATATTAAAAAGAAAAGACTTACAAAACATCTAACAGGATCGTGCGATTGATTACCACATGCAAAACTATATTGAAAGAAAAAGACTAATTGATAATAATTCTTATAAAAAAGCTGAAGTGACCATACTCAGCAGGTAAAAACTTTTATTATCGCCATATTTTATGTTATTGCTGGCCAGAATATGCCTAGATATTTTTTAAGCACACATTCCATGTTGAAATTAACATCCACATAACTAATTTTTCTTACAAGGAACAGCATAATATATTTCAAGCCATGCCGTGACTTATAAACTCCCCGATTGCTAACAAAACATACAAAAATAAATATATACTAACCAGAATGTGAATCCACATAGACACGTCACTGGCTTTGCATCGTTGTAACAAGCTTTAATGGCGTTATTACAATCTGGCGCAGGACACCATTTCATCAAATGATTACTCTGAAAAAGTTAGGTTATTCAAATATAGTAACAATATATAGTACGAAAGCATATGTAGAAGTCTTCAAAAACTTATAATAACTTCCCTACCAAACTATAGCGCTAGACAATTATATTTCATACTTGCATTTTTGTGCGCACGCACGCCCGTAAATTTATACGAAGAAGACTGGCGAGCTCTGAACATATTTTAAGTTATAAATGACACTTTTCTTCATTCTAATTTAGTTGTTGAATAATATAGTATATGCTTGGTTTATTTCTTGAAAGTTTTGCTTATAGATTATCTGATGATGAAACGCAAGTTTCGATATATTATTAAATAAAAAATAATTACACACGTTGTTGGTACACTTGTTTATCAATGGTTTTAAAACCATAATGTTTTTGACATATAAATTACTTTTGCTTATAAGCGCCACATTTATAAACAAATAGTGATTGTATAACATTATAATGTTGTGTGTTTGAAAATAACAAAACTTACTTGAACAAAACTGTCTGCTATTAGTTTATGATACCTTGACCTAACGTTGGGATCTTGGAGTACTTTTCTAAATAGGGAAAATAAAACACTATTTTAGAGAAGAATTAAAGCATCGAGTTACCACACTTCTACAGAGAATGAAATTATTGTATCAACCTCATTTAAGAGATATAGTTCAATATCCATGTTCAGGTAGGGTTGTGAGGAAAATGCATGATTCCAGATTTTTTTTGCAAGGTGTGTGCAACCAGGCATTAAATTAATGAAGCAGCTTTATTAAGCTTCTGTTAAAAAGCATCTCATTCCCTGGGGTAAAGTAGCTTTGATAGAAAGAGGTACATGGCCTACCTTTGAAAATTGCAGGTGTTTTTTGTTGAAAGGATATAAATAAAGAGTTACATGCCGTTTGAATTAAAACAAAAATTGCTTTTCCTAAACTGTGATTTTTGGGTAAATTTGCCAAGGTTCTCATATGTGATGAAATTGGCCTCGCTAAATAAATTATGCAGCTGGTTAGGTAAAAAAATCATTACATTGCTAATAACGTTATAATTGCTCTTATCATGTGAACTTTACCACTTTCCAACTGTTCATAAGGAATAGTAAAAAAGTACATACATGTGAATTTTAACACTTTCCAAAAAGATCAATTTTAGAACATATATTTCTTCTTATTGATAAACTGTGCAGCTAAGTATCCCCACCACAGTATTTTCTGCCGTGAACTTTAACACTTTTCAAAAGATAAAAAGTTAGATTAAAGGTGAAAAATTGAAATGAAATATATATCAAAATAATGACTTACATTACAAAATTTTCATCTACTAGAATATCACAATTTGTTGCAGGACAAAATATATTTTCACCAGTGTTTTCATTTAAAATTTTTGAAATCAAATATTCATTCCAACATAGCTGGCAAAACCGATGACCACATTGCAAACCAGTTAAAACCTAAAATATAAAAAAAGGTTTAAAAATTATTTTAGCAATTTTTGTGGCAACTGTTTAATGACACATAAAAAAGAAAATAAAATCTTAAAGTAAAAAAAAATCTCACAAATAGAAACATTAACTTTCCAACAATAAACTTACATCTTGTTGAACTTGAATCAAACAAATACCACATTCCGGTTGTGCGAAATTATTACAGTTGCTTGAGGAGTTCTAAAAAATTACGAAATGTAAACACTATATATCTTATAAAACCCTTTAAAAAAAAATAATGTTTGGTAAATTGCTGCCAAAACGTTATTTATTGTGTTGCAGTTACTAATTGTAGCAAGTGTATATGCTTTTTTAGATAAAGTTTAAGATACGTATTCAAGCATCATGATACACTCTAGATTTCAATCAAATGTAAAGAATCACCTTAACACGGGAAGATACAGGCCTTGTTTTATGTGGATTGATTACATGTGCTTCTTGAAACAGTTTTTCTTGATCTGTTGTGTAATATCTAAACCAAAAATAATTATGTTTTACAACATATAATCAAATGTGTATTCTATAGCTGATTACTAAACTAACCAAAATCACCTAAAAATTAAAGTTATAGAAACCATGACAGAAGAATTAACATTTGTCCCCCTCCCCCATAATTTGAACAAACCTTTCAAGAAGCTTTTCTTTGTCCCATTTGAAATGTGTCAGCAATATCCTTGCAGTAGCATGTGGAATCTAAACAACCAGAATGCAAAAAAATCACTTGACAACTTGTCTTTCAGATGTAATCCAAGTGGAGGGTTATTTTGATAAAAAAAGAAAACCAGCCAGATAAAACTTCCATCAGCAGGTGTTCTTTGATAATTTTGACTTATTTGATAAAGAAATCAATTAAAAGCATGGTATATACTTAGTATGACTGAGTTAATAGACAATTTTGAACATGTCCTTACTGTATACCGCTCCGAAGACTTTCCAAACGTTTTGTAGATTTAGGATAAAATTTTAATTGTAAGAATTACTTTTGATGTTACAAAAGTGTCTTCCTTTAAAGTATGTCAGTCAGCCACAACACCCTAACTAACGGATTTATTCCAATTAACATATTTTACTCAGAATCAATTTGAAGTTCATTATCGCAGGTTCTTAAAGATTTTTTTCATCTGCCACCTGTGTACTACCATTTTGAAACTTATAAACTCTTTTGATGACATAACTGTCATAAACATATTAACTCTCCAACTTTTTAAAGTGTATGTTTCATTTTGAATTGAAAATATCTGCAGTCAGTGGTGTAACTTTGTTGTAGTTCAATGGTACGAACTGCCAAAAACACAAAGTTACACCACTGGCAGTTTAATTGTTTTAATGAGCTTGAACATTTAACTTTAAAATGATAAGTTCAATTTGATTGCCTGCGATACATTTAATTATGAGATTTTAACCCACAATATGAATAATAAAAGTTTCTCATTAGAAAAATTTACAAGAAAATAATGGGCCATCGCATTTTTTATCCGTACACCGGGGGTGGAAGACACCTTTTTTTCTAAACTCCGTTACGGATATCCAGGCTAATTTTAAAACTCCGTTACAGATATCCAGGCCAATTTTAAAACTCTGTTACGGATATCCGGGCTAATTTTACAACTCCGTTACGGATATCCGGGACAATTTTACAACTCTGTTACGGATATCCGGGACAATTTTACAACTCCGTTACGGATATCCGGAACAATTTTACAACTCCGCTACGGATATTCGGGACAATTTTACAACTCTGTTACGGATTTCCGGGACAATTTTACAACTGCGTTACGGATATCCGGCTGATTTTTACAAATCGGTTACGGATATCCAGCTAATTTTTACAACTCCGTTACGGATATCCGGGTTTATTTTTACAACTACGTTACAGATATCCGGGCTAATTTTTACAACTCCGTTATGGATATCCGGCCAACTTTTACAACTGCGTAACAGATATCCGGCTGACTTTTACAACTCCTTTACAGATATCTGTTCGCGCACTAAACAAATCCGTTACGGATTCTGTTGTCTTCCACCCCCAGTGTACGGATAAAAAATGCGATGGCCTAATTGCTGTAAAAATGTCTTTTCAAAGTATTCTAGAGTGTTGTTGCATACTGTAATACTACTCGTTGGTTCCATAGGCTTTTTATTTAATCATTTCTTTTGAGAACTGTAATTTGCAGACACGCTGGTTAACAGAACATTGATGGAGATGAAGTGTTGCATTTCTTTATCTTGGTTTATTGGTAATTATAGATTTTTGTTGTGTTGGAAACAACTTTGTGTGACCCTCAATCACTATAGATATTGAGGGTCAATGAAACAGGACGGCTATAATGGAAAGTTATCTATAGATAACTTTTTATATCCTTGTGAGCTTAAAGATTAAAAAGAGTTAGGAGAGTGAATATGTTTATGATAGTTATGTCATCAAGGTACCATTGTATCCATAAGTTTATTAGTTTCAAAATGGCAGCTGTAATGGAAAGTCTATTAACAAATTACAAACAAATGCAGTGTTTTTTATTTAAAAATATGCTTTTTCTGAACTAAGCTGTTGTTGTTGCATGCAAAACAATTAAAATTACGTATATATCAACAATATAGTTAGCTAGCTACCTGAAAAACAGAATTTACTTCATCTATACTATGTTTCATTGTCACAACTATGGACTCTGGTGTGAGACAGTCATATGAGAAATCGTCTTCATCTTTTAAATGGTGTTTACCAGCAGATGGTTCTCCAGCAGCTTCCACTTCACATGAAATATCGAAATCGTCATCTTGATCGTCTTCAGGGTCTGACAATTCGTCATCGTCGTACATAAAATCATCACCTGAATCCATAGCTGATGCTTCAAATGAACTGAAATTAGATAACTATACAATTAGGGGGCACATTGTTGGCTTTAAAACAATTTTTTTTCCTGATTATTATATACTCGCGCAGTTCAGTATATATATATTTTATTTTGGTTTGTGTATAATTTATTTCGGCTTCTGAGTCCAGATCATAGATTGGGTCCTAACTATTACATCACAAACATGACGTTTGATTGGCTTGTTCTATTTTTGTTTTGGGTTCCGTGGTTTAACACACGAAACTTAAGAGTAGCTAATTCATAACGGAAAAAGTGATATGATAAGTAGCCACATCCTAAATTTAAAATTTCTGAGAAGATACAAATAGAATATTAAAATGGCGGTGGTAGCAGTGGCAGAGATCCGTGTGTAAACGTAATCTCATTTAAATAGAACTGATAGCTAAGCAAGCATTTATTCACCCAAGCTTTTTATAATTGAACATAGTACCTTTTGTTACAAACCAATGACATGATTTTGAACGATTTATTGCGGTTGTTGTAGCTAGTGATAGTTTTGGATATTGATTTCCCCATGCAATCATCAACTAACCACTTTTCTTGAAAATTCTCTAATTTATAATGT
Organism: Eutonina indicans; assembly: GCA_032356525.1. NCBI lineage: Eukaryota > Metazoa > Cnidaria > Hydrozoa > Leptothecata > Eirenidae > Eutonina > Eutonina indicans. The sequence continues at coordinate 12,362 of JAUKWF010000350.1, forward strand.
AATGATCATCGTGTGTAAAAGCCTGTATAATTTATAATTAAAAGCAAACACAGTTAAGTTTTTTATATGCATTTAAGTTTAGGGTCTGTGTTTTATTTTTGTTTTTTTTGCCATTTCATCAGTTTTTTATATGCCATGCTTACATCAGCATTATTTCTGATTTGACAATAATGGCATTGCTGAATAGACATGAAATTTAATACTTATTGTCACTCAGTTAATATTTTGATTATTTTTATAGTGTAAGTTTCTTTTGACAATAGACAGGGTTTGAATGGAACAGGAGGTTACAGGCAAAAGCCATATATCACACATTGGCCACTTACACACAGTCAGGCAGGAACAACTTGAATATACGACTTTCCATTAGCACTATCCTGTTGGCTTGACCTTCAATATCCATAGTAATTGAGGGTCACACAACTTTCTTTCCAACACAACACACAAATCTATGATTACCAATATTTACAATAAAAACTGGAGCACTTCATCTCATGTGTTTTGTT
>JAUKWF010000351.1:0-12862 GCA_032356525.1 Eutonina indicans
TTTTTTTATTATCGTTTGAAAAAAAAACAGCAGTTGCGTAAGAAACGTCACGAAAACACTCCTTTCTCCATCGCAGTGCTTTTTATTGTACTTACTAAAAGTCCATTATTGGGCCCAAAAAAAAAAGATATTTGATTAATTTTTCGATTTTTGAGCTCTTGTAGACTTTATCTAACATTATGGTCGAAAAATTTTTTTTTTTTTTGCAAACCTCCGTTCCCCTTTAAGCGACTTTTCAAATGGCAATGTGCTAATAAAATCTCTCTGTTAATGTTTCAAAAACTGAGGTTCTTCTATTTCGTAATATCCATAAAAGAATTGACCACAAGTATGTTGGGCTAAAATTAAATGGTAAACCTCTTAACTTTAGTAACCATGTTAAGTACTTGGGAATTTACATTGACTATCTATTATCTTGGAACAAACATCATGAATATCTATCTTCTAAACTTCGCAATTCAAACGGCATAATCTCAAAACTTCGCTACCTACTAGTACCTAAGTCAACTCTCATGTGTCTTTACAATTCTTCATTTGATTCTCACCTAAGATATGCTTGCCAAGTCTGGGCTCAAAATATTAATCCTAGTTCAAATAGGATATTTCTAATCCAGAAAAAGTGTGTTAGACTTCTTACCTTCTCAGATTTTAACTCTCATTCTTCACCTCTATTCCTTCAATTAAAAATTCTTAAACTTGCTGACCTTGTCAAGTTACTTAATATATTGCTAATCCATAAAACTTTACTTGGTCTTTCCCCTTCTAAGATCACTAATCTTTTTAATCTCAAATATTATCCTGAAACTCATATCACTAGGAGGAGAACTAAGGGCTTACTTGCTAAAACCCAATGCAAAACTAACTAAATATGGTTTAAATGCCATTGTTTATCAGTCCATTGTTCATTGGAATGAGATACAGTTACTCTGTGGACTACCTGATCTAACTCAACTCTCCAAAGCTAAACTTATATATATTTTTAATATCTTTGTTTACAATCAGTATTCTACCTAATTATCACAAATTACCCTTTGCTTTTAATTGTTCGATGGTAGCTAATTTAACTCTCTTCTTTTATTTTTCATTGTAATGGTGGCCTCCTCTAGAATAGTCTATGACTAATAGGAGTGCCTCCAATCCATTTTGTCAGTAATTTTTACAATTTACAATTGACAATTGGTAAATAAATACTAATACTACTACTACAAGTTTTATAACAAATACTTACTACCTTATCGGCCATTTTTACGCTGGCCCTACTTCCGCCACTGGTAAATTATGGCTTACCGCCATACACGGCCGTGTAAAAGAAAATGTAATGCTTATTTTATCCCACTTTTTCTATAATCAAAAAGTTAAAAACAGTAAGATAAAAATATGTTCAGCTTGTAGAAGGTTTTCAATTTTTATCGGTACTTTCTCGTAAAAGAACAATTTATAATGAAAAATAAGAATGTTTTCAAATTTTATTGGTCCTTTCTCGTAAAATAACAAAAATTCCGTCACAATTCAGCCAAAAACGCTTTTGAAAATAACGCTGCTTTTTTATAAAATAACCACTTGTTTGGTCCTTTTTACTCCGGAAGTAAAAAGTAACCGCCATTTAGGGCCGGCGTAAAAAGGGCTGATAAAGTATATACTTTCTATTGAAAATATAATTTGAACAATACAAGTTTAAACCGTAAGAAGGTTTTGTTCACTTTCTTTTTTTAACCCTATGTAGTTGCAAAATATATTGTAAGATTACCTGTCTAACAAAACCGGGCGTAAATTGATTAGCGTCCATACAATGAGCAGCTTCCAGGGGTCGACTTACTGAACCTGAAGGTTGCAGGCAAGCAGCAGGTACATTTTGCTGGTAGTTGGTTGGTGTCGAATATGTTGGTGGTTGCTCAAATCGTAGTTCAGTTTGTTGCTTTGGATAGTTAGCAACAGGATGTTTTCCAGCTTGATCAATAAAAAAAAAGATAACTAACATGAATAAGAATCCAAAACTGGGGGTCCGCAAATAGCTTAGAAAATCATTGAAGTCAAGCAATGTAATCGTCATAATATTTGATTCTATAAAGTTTTTAATCATTGATATACCAGAGAATTGTCTCTCTTTATTTTCCATCTCTGAACATTAGTAGCTGCGAACTTTGAAAACCACTGATTAAAATTGGCTTTTTATTATGTAATTTTGTATACCTTGACAAGTTTGGAAAGGGCTGGATCCATCGTCGAAAATAATCAATATAATCGTGTGTCACCACCCCCTACCCCTTCCTCTTCCTTTCCTTCAATCCTCCTTGGAGTATCTCCCTTTACCTTCAAAATCTGTTTTACTCATCTTCTTTTAAATATTCTGCTATCATCTTCATCTTCATACAAACAAATCTACACTGATGTTTCATAAAAAGAATACTGTTCAAATAAATGTTTATTACCTCAAATTTAAATGTCCCGGTTATGGCGGTTTCTGAGATTTAATAAATGATGCTAGCATTAAACGTAATTTCTACATGAACAAATTCACGTTGTATAGTAATGCATATATTCGTTATATAACTGGTCATCTTAAGTGCATTTTGATTAATCTATATAGGTAAATAATAACAGGATACCAATTTCTTTGAAAGACCATCTTACTACGCTGGGAAAAAGCATATTCCTCTATCCTGAATAGTCCGAGAGGGTAACGGTACTACTACAAAACTACTACAACTTGTTTCTTTATATGGCTGTTTACTGCGATAGAAACTTGTTTCAAAAGTTCGTTTCGTAAGTTAATTTCGTAAGCTCCTTTCAAAAGTTTGTTTCAAAGTTTTATTTCTGAAGTTCACTTTTCGCATGGACGTTGATGCTGTTCTTCGAGATTTGATTTGCTTTGTTGCGTTTTTGTTGTCCAATGTTTTGTTTTCCTTGTAGCCAAGTGTCTATAAATCGTCCGAAAATCTGACGCGATTCTGTGCGTTTAGTTGTATTTGCATTGCATGAAAAGAAATTCAAGAGATAATCATTGATATCAATGATAATAATAAAATATAATTTACATACATTGGGAAAGCTTACCTTTTCAGAACTTCTGTTTGCGCCATCTTTAAAAACCCTCGCACGCTTTACTGACACGCGTGACTAAATTCTTCAAACGTCAATCAAAATCATTAATCTGAGCCGCGGAGAAGGTGCGTTTCGCTCTATTCTCCGAACTGTGCGAAGCTACACGTGTCATTCTCTTGGCATATTCATGTTTCTCGAAACAAGTGCAATTAAAATAATTATTCAGCAGTTTCCTAATAGATAAAATGAATTAGTATTCGGATACACTGTATTGCTATAACATGCTGTTCCGCACATTGTTACTCACTAGAATATTTATTTTTTTCTGTATTCGAATCTTAGCTTCAGTTAAGATGGTTTTTACGCTAGCAACCTTTTTACATACGAACGTTTTTTATTCAAAAAGAAATAGTACAAAGTCTATGCAATTTGTTTTGGTTGTTGCACATTATGTTGGCGGCTGCTGTTGTCGTTGTTTCGATTTTTTTGTCAAAAAATCTGTTATTTTTTACAAGCAACTTATTCGGACGAAGTAATTCTTACAAAGTTTGCATACTTTAAGGGGATTATATTTCGCGGATTTTGGCCTTATCCGCGAAATTTTGACTGTTCTTTTCAAAGATATAAAAGAGACACCATCCGCTAAACTTAATTTCCGCGAAAATTTTGAAAATAAGGTCAAATTCTCAAAATTTATTTAGATTTGCTTCTATTTGGATACAAAGATATACATATACTTGAATAGCAATACTTTCTTGCTTTCCCATTTTTCATATCTCCGTATATTTATCGAAATTATTATGCAAAAATTTACATTTTTGACTGATCCGCGAAATTAAATCCCTGCGAAAAATTAGGTTTTAAACCATCCGTGAAATTAAAACCGAACCGTTTCCAAGTTATTTCCACAATTCTTTTTATAAAGGACACCAGCGTACACTCTACAGGGTATATAAAAAAAAAAGAAAGTGAACAAAAACTTCTAACAACTTGTATTAGCCTACTGTGCATTGTAATGCAACATTTATTGTCCAACTTTGATATTAAACAAACAGTATCATCATACATAGTATATATGCTCCGTCATTCCACTCAACGCCTTTTCAAAGTTAAGCTTCGTCAGCTTCATGCGTTACGTGGGAAAATATAAAAAGCGAATTCTCAAAATTCAATGTTTAATTCATTTCTTTGCATATTTTAACCACGCTCATTTTTTGACATCTATATAAAAAGGGGCGATTACAAGATTGTTTTTAACTTCCTCTCAAGCGCGCGTAACTAATAGCAATACAACACAATTACGCGGTAATACACATCTTGCATGCCTTATTACCCCTGCTTGACAACACGAACCTAAGTATCGAAATAAAGCTACCTTAAAGCAAAGAAGTTCTTCTTTGTTTAAAGGAAGAGACTTTTGCTGGAAGAAAAGTCCAACCGTTCAGTCGCGGATACAGAGGCGAGGCTCAGCTACAGGAGGAGAGTAAAATTTGACGGCTTTTTCATTGATTTTCCTCTCCTCACCCTGGATCCACCACTGCAACCGCGAGATTTTTGTATTTTGCGGGAATAAAATTTCGCGGGAAAGGAAAAAATTCATTCAAAAATTATTTACTAGATAATTTATAGTATGTCTCTACAATTTTAGTGTTTTATTTTTGTATCAGGATTTGAAGCTTAATGAAAATAACGTGAAAAAAACGGACTAATATCTTTAGTTTTTAACTTTAGAAACATTTCGCGGGAATAAACTTTCGCGGATGACGAATTTTGAAATGTTTTCGCGGATATAACTTGTAACTAAAAAGTGCCAAAAAAACTCGAAACCGCGAAAGTTTCTTCCTGTAAGCTTTAAAGTATGCTATTTTCATGTTTTAGTTGTTTTAAATATTTGTTTTTGAGAGAATATTCAGAGTCAACTATTTTCTAGTATCCGGATGAAATCTTCCACTGGAGAGGGTTGAAAGGTTATTAACATCAAAGAAAAAAAATTAATGATACAAAACTATATGTAAAATAGAAATAGGAAAATACAAACAGAAAAACAAGAAGAGAATTAAAGTAAAAACATCATTAACAAAATCATCACAGCCAATTGTTAAAGATATCCACAAAGCGCTTACTTCAAATGTTATAGTCCACATTAAATAACTACCAAATGCACACATTTGTGAACGGTCCATTAAAGTGAAAACTAATTTCATCAATGAAGTTGACACGATATTAACTGCCATTATTTGGACCATTAAAATTAGCGTTTCTTCGGAAAATGCAAATATCTCTGGTTCATGCTGGGAAAACATCAATGTGTAAAATTTACTCCATTGCCAGCGATATGTATTTTCATCCACTTCATATTTCCAGTTTTGTAAAGTAACAGATTCGAGTTTACTGTATTTTTCAGTATGCAGTTCAACTTCTTGCTGTATCCTATCTATACAAGCATACAAGGTTCGTTTTTTAAAATCATGCATATTAAAAGAACGAAGAACAAAATGCTCCAAAAATGGGAGAATAAGAATTACAAAATGACATGATTGTGGAAGAATAGCAGTTGTTATCAAATCCAACGATGTTAATCTGAAATTTGGTAATTCATAATATTGCTGTATGTGTTCGTTCAGCGTCACCAAGGCGTAATTTAGACCATTATTAAGACTAACTTTTTGACGTTATGACCTTTCAAAACCATTTTATTTGCTTTAAAATGGTCACTGTCTCCAAATAACACCCATTGGACATACCATGGCAATACCAACGTCCAATCGAAGTCGAGAAGAAGTTCTTTAAAACGGCTATTAGGTGGACATCGGTCAATCGAATCTATCAAATGAACCATAGTTTTACGATCGTAGTTATATGATTGGAAAAGATGAACCTTCTTGATTTTGCAAATTACTTTAGTAATTGATTTTGCTTCACTCTCAGATAAAACAGTGCGTAGCTCTAATAAATAAATGTTTATGTCATCTCCAAATTTGTCAACAAAGAAAATAAGGTGAGATAGTGTGACTTTATTATCAGCTTTCAGAGATAAATCATAATAACAGTTATTTATAGATTCCTGACATTTACGGTTAATAGCTTGGTATAGTTGTTGTTCAGCGTAATGTAATGCAACAATATGTTTATGTTCAAAAATCATAATTTTATACCATCCACATAATACTAAAAACCAACCTGTTGATTCTTCATCTGATTTTGATAAATCTTTATCATTCAAATGCTTGCAATATTTTTGTGGGTAGTTATGATCTTTTAATATATAAAATCTAAAGTCTTTTTGAAGTAGGTGTAATCCTTTCGCCTTTGTTAATTCCAATAAGTACGTAAACAACGAATACATTTTGAAATAAGTTCCAAGAGATGTAATATTTGCAGAACAATGAGTAAAATATGATTTCAAGTCATCATATTTTGTTACATCGCACAATTCTATGGAAGTATTTTGATCGCCCATTTCTTTAGAAATATTTCGAGAATTCATTATTGTGCAAATGTTTGTTGAAGATAAGATGAGATTTAAACTTTTCTCGGAATTCTTAATAAATGATCCAAATAGATTGCTTCGATATACTGCGAATCGAAAGTCTGTTAATAATTGTAAATCTTGAATATCATCGCATAACCCTAAATACAGAGGACTATATGGATGATTTTGATATTCATAAGCGACTTCTAAAAATATATCTGGGTTTATTATTCTGTGATTTATAACTCTGATTGGAACAGGTAAGAACGGTTTGTCATTTTCACAGGTTATCAATCTTTTAACAAAGCTCTGAACAATTTCAGAAGAATTTGATCGTGGAATGCAAGCACCAGATAAACCAGAGTAAAATTTGATGCAGTTTTTCAAATTACGTTGTTTGAATAGCTCAGCTTCATCATTAGAAGGCAACATGTAAAATACAGCTGTTAAAAATTCTTGCATCAACATATGATTAAACTCTATCTGTTCACCAAAATTAGTATGAACTTTTGTCACTAAACCAGATTTTTCGAGATTTTCAAAATCGTATATAGATACGTAGTCCTTTGGAAGCAAATATGAAGTTCCCTTTATAATGGTTTTTTGAGCTAATTTAGCAAGGTCCATTACGAGCCTTTGGATATTTTTGTTTTGGTACATCTTCGTAGGATCATTGTATTCCATGGTTCTTTTATAGAGCGATAATGATGTCGAAGAAAAATGGTTAATTGCATAATATAAAGTTCAGTTGTTGTTTTTATTTCAGAGAATGTTCCAGTTTCAACATGCAATTCACATAACGACCAAAGAAATGCCGGCACTTGAGCCATCAACTCGATATTTCTCGATTGTTCAATTGTGTTTTTTAATTCAACACCTAATGTATGATTTGATTGGAAATACATATCAATATAATCCCTTATCTGGACTTTATTAAAACCAAGAACATCATATGTTGTGATCGATAAATATTTAAACGATGATTTGACATATTCACATTCGCTAACACGACCAGTGATAATAAGCTTTCTACCGGGGAAACACCGAGGCTCAATAAGAGAAATTATACCAGACATAACTGTAATATCATGGCATTGTCCTTCTAAATGTTTTCTTGTAAAATTAAGCTTCGCATACTCATCGATTCCATCTAGAAGAAACAACGATTGTCCCATTACTCGATCCAAATATTTGTCTTCAAAATCTGAAAACACAGGTTTGTATATTGTTTTTAAGGCATCTTTGAAGGATACATTGTCCATCAAGTTGAGTTCTCGAAATTTAAGGAGGAAAACATATGGAATGTTCGTCCAGATTTTACCCTGTGCCCAATGTAAGGCAGCAGTTTGAAGCATGTAGCTTTTGCCGACACCTCCCGCACCTTTCAAAAGAATAACGTTATCTTGAGATTCAAGTAATTGATCAATTGTTACTGTATTGTTGATATTGTTTAGTTGTTTAAAATATTGTTGTTTATCATAAGCATTTGTCAAATTATTTCTTGAATTTGGAATGACTGCAAGTTTTACATAAAATCTCTTTTTGGATCTGTACAACTCGTGAATGGATTTGATATTTTCTTTGCCAATTGTTTCTTTGTAGTATGTCTTCAGTATCTCAGTTGATGCATACTGCTGTTTTGCTGAAAATATGAAAATACGTAGTATTAATAAAATTATTTCTGTTTTATATATTTATGCTAGTTGATTTCTGATAAAAGATAATAATCAATATTTTACTTGGTGATGAAGAATCTGGATACTGAATGCAGTATAATATCGATACAAGTAAGACCATACAGCCAGCAACAACAAACTTGAAATGTTTTGAAGATTCTGAAAAGAAAAACAATGTTCAAATATCATCATTTGCACTCTTTAAAATACCAATATCAAGTCTCTGTTGTTGTTTTTCGTGATACATAAAGGCAAATATATAACAGATAGATAGGACAAAGCATCACCATTTGAGGAATCTATTTACGTAGGTACAGTTTATATATCACATTACTTTATCAGCGGAATTGATTACTTGATGAAAACTTGAATAATATACTGGATATATAATAAAAAATTAGAAATGAACGCAAAGTTCTTGACATTTTATAACTCAACTCTTTTCGGGGGAACTTTATTTTTATTGTTAACTCCGTTTTTATTAAAAAAACATTGTGCTGTTTGTTTAAAATCAAATTTGAGCAACATCACGTACATGAACAGGGGGCTAATAATAGAAAATGTAAAAAGCTTTTATTCACTTTCATTGTTTTATATACCCTGTAAAAAGTCCTGAAAAATAGATAATCATTAACATGTACTTAAAATCGTCGGTCTTTTAAATATTTTCACAAACAAAACAATTTGTATAAACAAAGTTTAACGTATGAAATTTAAACAGAGCATACATCAGATATTGCTTCGTCTTCATTTTCAAAGGTAGTAGCTAAAAGCAGAGACCGTATTAGTTTTGCCGTGGTTCTACTCCTCCCGAGAAGACATTTCCGTCTGTTGAGTTAATCGTATACTTTTCTTCACGCAAGGCAGGCGTTTCTAAAATTTCCATAAAATTTTCCAAAATTGCTTAAAATTTCTAAAATGTCCATAAAAAACTGATATTCATTGTCACCATTTCCACCATTTCATGTGGCTATTTTTCTATTTCAAAGTATAAATCAAAATATAAAATAACTGTAATTGCTCGAATGTGAGCCCACTCTCGAATGTGCGGGAAAAAAAAGACAACCTTACCCATTGATTTCGTTTGAATATCATCTTGGTTCTTCTTGATTTTCTCTACATCTGCTTTCAATGCGTTGTGGTTCAATGTCAAGTCTCGTATTAAATCGCCACAAAAATCGATCTGTTTGTTTGTTGAGCCTTGGTCATTTTTCATTTTCAATTGTTCATCTTGTAAAAAGTTAATTTGAACCTGAAGAAAAGGCTCCAACGACGATGTCTCCAGATCTTTAAAAGTCTGCATTTTCGTATACCCAATCCCATTTAATACTTTCTTAATTCTTTGATAAAAATCACCGAATTCTTTTTGCGTCATTACATGTGTGTGAGAACCGTGACCGAGAATCATATTTCGAATTTCACGAATACGTATGACGCACGCCATTAAACTGTAATCATTCACATTTAAATCTTCATATTTCATACCAGTAGCAGGAGCTGGCAAACCAAGATAATTTCTTACTAACACTGCGATTGATGTAATGTCTAGATCTTTTGTGTTGGTTTTACCAGCTCGTGGACAATTGGGTGGACATCCATTATTACATGCATGACAAATTTTGTCCCATTGACATGCATGTAAAACTTTCCTCAACTTGTTTTCGTTCTGTTGTTTGAAAACGGTCAGTCTTCTGTGAGTTTCCTTTTCATCATTTATGGGTAAACCATTTCTTGCAGGATCGTGCAAGATTTCTAACAGCCCTTCTTTAACACATATCTCTAAGATGGTGATGCAACGTAACCAATAGTTACAGTCTTCTACTGCTTTGGCTGCTGCTCCACTCATTCTTATAAATTTTGATGTTAGTTTTGTTAGTTTTCTATAAGATAAATAAATCAATATAAAAGGGGTTTCGCGAAACTAGTTACACTCTTGAGTGTACCATTCTCTGTTTGCCAGCAAAATTAAATTTCGGCAAAAATTTTCAAAATCTCCCGTCCGCGAAATTTAAATCCGCATAAATAAATTCAGCTATCCGTAAAATTAAAGTTCCGCGACAATTTCTTCCTTTAAAGTAAAATAAAATAAAATTGAAAAGGAACAAAGCAGAAATCTTGTTTAGGTGAAGAAACTATTTAATAATGTTCATTAAATTTTGTTGTGCGGGCGTTAATTTGTTAACGGACTGACAGAAGTACACACAATTTGAAGTAGATAGATAGTAAGATAGTAATAGTATGCGTTATATGAATTGCGCTGTTGTTTAATTAAAAATTAAAAACGCTGCTTTTTTATTCCTGACTTACTGTACTATTAAAACAACATGCATTCAGCCTCGTGTGCGATTGCACGCACATATGAGCATTTTTTTAATTACAGATGCAACAATGAATTTAAAATGCATTCATAGAAGGTACCTAGAATCATAAATCAGATATTCTGTACATATATCACAATAGTGAAATACTATATTTTCCAAATTTAAGTTGTTTAAAAATATTAAAAAAAAAAAATAATAGCCCTAAAAATAAATATACAGGGTGTCCCAGAAAAAATGACACGCTTTGACTGCAGATAAAAGTTAATTTTTTATGTATATAAATTGACATACTGTGATATATAACACACATTAAAACTAATTAAAAGATCTTTAAAAAAATAGGTTAAACAGTTTAACAGTTGCTCCCTTGATATTCCAGTTAGTCCATCTTTGTTAATTATAAAATTAATCATCAGATTTAATTGATGTAGTAAAACTGATAATGGGTTTTTAATGTGTTTTATACGTCACATTATGCCAACTTATATATACGAAAAAAATAACTTTTATCTGCAGTCAAAGCGTGTCATTTTATCTGGGACACCCTGTATATTAAAACATTTCACAAAAATTAACATATTACACAAGCCTTCGAGCACACACTGATACAGACAGACCACAGTTACCCTAATTATACTTCACTTTATGTACATTTTAAAGGAAGTAACTTTCCCTGGAAGATAATTTTAGAGTTTTGCATTTTTTGGCCCTTTCGCAAAAAATTAATTTCATGAAAACTTTCAAAAATTTGTCATCAACAAAAGTTTTTTTCATTGTGTTCCAAATCCTGACTTTCTAAAAACCAAAAAGCACTGAAATTGCAGAAATTGAATCAAAGATATTGAATATAAGATAATTTATATCCAAATTTTCTTATTTCCCGCAAAAGTTTATTCCCACAAAATGTTTTAAAATTGATTGTCTGCAAAAGTTTATTCCCTCATCAATTTGTCATAGGCGAAAGTTTTTTCATATAGTTCCAAATCCTGCCTCTTAATAAAAAAAACATGAAAGCACGGAATTTGCAGAAATTGACTTAAAAAATATTCTTAAAATTGACCGTCAAAGAAACTTTATTCTCTCTTTTGCTAGAAGAAACTTTCAAAGTTTTGCATTTCTGCTAATTTAAGAATTTGTCATCTGCGAAAGTTTATTCCAGAAATCATTTCAAAATTGAAAGAAATTTGTTAGTTTTTCATTGAACTTTCCAAATCCCGACTCTCAATGAAAACTACACGAAAAAGCACTAAAATGACAGAAATTGACTAAAAAATATTGTATAAAAAAGAATTAATTAAAGATATTTGATAGTCAATATTAACTGTCCGCAAAAGTTTATTCCCCTGAAAAACACAAAATTCTGCAAATTCAAAACCTTGTTTTAATACAACAGCTGTATGTTTATTTTAAAATCAAACTAATTTTAACTTATACAGTATACAGTACAGCGATCGGGTTGTCTTCCATATGTCTCCCAGGTACGTCGTACTTCATTTGGGTGACGCTTTTTAATTTAAAACTTTGCCAAATTTTTGTGCGCTCTCTGTGAATTTTGTTCAGTGTGAAATTTAAAATTTGCTCTCCATATCCACCGGTCAAACTAAAATTTTACCATGCGGTTCTTTCTCTATTAGCGAATAAAGATTAGGTTGCCAACTTGAGCTGGAAAACATTGCCTAGCCCACTGGGGAGCCAGAATTGACCAGAAATGTCTCCCGATCGAGGAAAAGTGCTGTACTGGTATACAGCTTACAAAAAAACAGTAATGCAATCATATTCAAAAATAAATCACTCTGTCCATATTCCACGTAATTGAAACAACCAACATTGTTAGTCATTGCGTGAAACGCAGATGAGTATTAGTTAGCACGTATTCCGTAAGTAAGTGTGTTCCAAGTATACAAAATGAGGACGTCTTTTCCTTAACATTCCACAAAATGGGGACCTTTTGCAAACTGGGGACATTTTTAGGTGTCCCCATTTTGTATCATAGAGTTTTCATTAAAAATGGGATTCTACGGCCATTATAAGCGTATTTTGCCATTTTGGCCAAATTTATCAAAAGTCCTCACTTTGACATTTTTTCACCTTAACGTGTGTAAAAAAAAAAAAATTATTTTCTTGCCTGAAATTATTTCTTTTACATTGCTCATTAGTGCAGCGTCAGCGATTTTTTTATTAGATTTCATTTTTGCAAGAAAAAGCATTACACATATTTTGGCTCTCCTAATACACCAATCTGAGGACGGTCCCCAATTTGATATTTATTGATTTACATACCAGGTCCTCAAAATGTACTTTTTTTTGTACATTTAGTCCTCAAACTGTTACTTTATATAGATTTTACAGAT
>JAUKWF010000352.1:0-12848 GCA_032356525.1 Eutonina indicans
AATATCGATTAAAATAGAGTAAAAATCACTGAATGTAGAAGACGATCAGCCTATTTTTTATTTATTCAACAACGCCCGACAATGCCGCCTAAAGTCACAAGGGATAAAGCTTTCGCTTTTTTACTATCATCTAAGCCATCCGTTACCGCAAAGCGAAAAAAAGCAAAAGCGCTGATGGTCACCCCGAATGAGATATGAGCCAGTAAATTCAGCCAAAAAGCGTGTAGATAAATAGACAGCGCGCCCAACACTCCACCCAGTGCTACAGTAAAGGCACCGACAAAGAACACAGGACGGCGCCCAAAGCGTTTCATCGACATAGACAATAGATAAGAGCAGGCAATCACCGAGGCAAACTGAATACCATAAGGTAATGTGGATAACTCTGGATAAGGTGCCAACCCTTTACCGACAATCGGCGAAATAGATACAGCGATCACTGCGCTGGTTAAAGATAAAGCTTGAGCTGTACAATACAGCCATGTTTGCTTACGCATAACAACCTCTACAAAAAACATTAATACTGCGAAATAAAAGTAAGCCAATCGGCGTTTACATTACTCACAAGCTAGAAACTCAACCACAGACAGCGAACAAAGAGCTACTCGTCCTCTGTGAACACAATATGCACACGACGATTGCGCCTGCCTTTATTTTCTATTTTGCTCACTCGAACACCCCCAATTTCAGCAGTGTGCCTGACATGAGTACCACCGCAAGGTTGTAAGTCCAGCCCCTCGATATTTACCATACGCACTCGCCCAGCTCCCTGCGGGGGTTTAACTGACATAGTGCGCACCAACGCTGGGTCAGCTTGTAATTGTTCATCGGTAATCCAGTGCTGACTGACGGGGTAATCAGCATCTACCAAACGATTCAACTGTTCTGTCAGTGTCACTTTATCAATGCTGTGTTCGCCTAAATCAAAGTCCAGCCTGCTTTTCATTGCGCCGATTGAGCCCCCAGTCACTCCTTTAGGCACGGCTGAACACAGTAAGTGCAAGGCGGTATGCATGCGCATTAAACGATACCGCCTCTGCCAATCCAGCGTCATATCAACGGTCGCACCAATGCACAATTGATCAAGTGAGTGATCATCAGCGACTGCTCTCACTTGATGTATTATCTGGCCATTGATGTCACCTTTACGTGTATCGGTTATTTTGAAATGTAAATCGCCCTGTGAAAAAGCCCCAACATCCCCTGGCTGCCCACCGCCGAGCGGATAAAAAATAGTGGATTGAAACATCACCCACTCTCCTTCAATCCCTATAATTTCGCTTTGATGCTTCCGACAGTACGGTTCTTCTATAAACCACGCTTGGGATGTTGCACTCTCTACTGTTGGCATTGTCATACGCTCTCCATTACTGGTTTGCCTTCGTCAACCTCGGTTAAAAATTTAAAGCCTAGGCCAATGAGAGCAAAATACTTTGTGACGACAGCATAGCGACCGTGCTCTGTAATGCTGAGGCCTCAAGCTGCTTTTTATGTTGATATTCCATTGCTCAAAATTGTCACACAGTATATTGTATGACTCAATTAATTTATTGCATGACATACAATATGTGGTTTCCAAAACAATCCGCAGCACAAGCGGCGCAAAAAATGGGGGTAAACGCGTTAGTTGACGCGATTGAGAACGCCATTATCAATTTAGAGCTCAAAGTGGGAGATCGATTACCTCCACAACGCATTTTGGCCTACAAACTTGAGATAAATCCAACAACCGTATCAAGAGCCTATCAACGAGCGGCAGAAAAGGGTTTAGTAGGTGGGCAAATCGGTCGTGGTACTTATGTTTTGGCAAAAAGTAACGCGGTATTGTTCTGCCGTATTATGGAGCCTTACGACGCCGATGTGATTGATCTATCCGTCAATAAGTTGCTGTATGATGATACCCTGTTAAAAATTAATCAAAAAATTAATGACAGCAATATTTTTTTAGCACAACCCCAGCATTATGAATACCTCAGCCGGCACTTGATTGATTACTACCGATTGACCACCAGCCAGTGGATGAGCCAAGGTCGACATATCGATTATCAACCGGAGCAAATACTGCCGCTTCCCAGTTGTCAGTACGGGATCAACTTTTTATTCCGCCATATCCTTAAACGTGGTGACGTTGTGTTGGTGGAGCAATATACAGCACCCGGGATAATGTCTGCAGCGCTAGAGCGAGGGTTGCGTGCGGTTATTCACTTGTAAATGTGATGAACAAGGCCTCATCCCCAGCGCTCTCGCCTCTATGGTAAAACAGACAAACGCTAACGTCGTGATTACTATTCCCTCCAATCAATCTCCGATGGCGACAACTCAATCAGTGCAGCGACGCAAAGCCTTAGCACAAGTGATTGTTGAGCAGCAGTTACTGGACATCGAAGAAGATATCTACGGCATGTTTAGTGAAGAGCCTCCACTGGCCCGGTACGCCCCCGATGCGGAGGACACAAAGCGGCGTTCCTCGCCACTAAACACCCACTCTTAGAGCGCTTAAAAGAGCATATTGTGGAAACGCTTTGGCTGGTATCCGCCAGTGCCGTCTGTCATATTATAACGGCCATTGAAAAAGGTTATCTCGAGCAAGCGATCAAGCATGTGATACAAAATAACCGCAAAAAGAATCAGCGTATCAGCCGCATTATGAAACTATCATTGTGTGATACAAGTCCTCATCACTGGATTCCCAGCTCAGATAGCTTCATCAAAAATGCAAAACAAGCAGGGATTCTCTTAGCCCATTCAAAAAACTTTAGTGTCGATAGCGGCACCGATAGCCAAGTGTACTACCGTCTGAGTGTACACAGCGTCAGTGAAGAGCAAGTAGAAAAAGCAGCGATTGTGCTGGCGGGCTTACAATCCGGGTAAAACCATGACATATATAAAAGCCTTGCCGAGGATAGCGAGTTCAATCTGTCACTCTGCACCCATAGTGGCAACAGGTACGCTCAGCGGCTTTAATGATATGCTTCAAAGCATCTGATCAGATGATCTGCCAGTGCCCGCACTCGACGTGGCTGTGTACGTGCCGGCGGGTACATCATTTGTAGAGGGAGCGCCGGAGGAGCAAACTCAGGTAACAACTCTAACAGCTTTCCCGCTGCCAGGTCGGCTCTTACATCCAGTTCGGATTTAAGCATGATGCCATAGCCCTCAAGGCACCATTGGCGAGCCAGTGCCCCATCATTGGCGATACGATCACCTCCAACACGAATAACCTGTGTACTCTCTTCGTGACCAATCTCCTCGCTCTCAGTCTCCTCACGCCCAAAGCACCAAGCGTTATCTAAACGTTGACCAAAACGCATAACGAGACAATTATGCTGTGTTAGTTCAGTGGGAGTGGTTAAAGGAGGATGACGCTGAATATAGCTTGGCGATGCGCAAAGCACCCGTTTTATTGCACCTAGACTTTTTACCCTTAAAGTACTGTCGCTGACTCGCCCAAAACGCAGGGCGATATCGATCCCTTCTGCTACGATATCAACATAGCCATCAGACAAAAACAACTCAATTTTAATGCCTGGGTGCTCTTCCAGAAAATCCGCCACCGCCGCACTGATCAAGGTTCGTCCCAGATCACTGGGAGCACTTATTTTTATAGGACCACGCAACGTTTGCGCGCCAAACTTTATACGTGTTTCAAGGTCAGCCGCATCATCCAATAGTGTTTTTGCACCTTTTAGTAAAACACGTCCTTCTTCCGTCAAGCTAATCGCTCGCGTAGTACGGTGCAACAGAACAACACCATAATGCGTTTCAAGTGCCGCTAACTTTTCTGACACTGAAGTGGGTGATAGATCTACTTCACGCCCTGCTGCTGCAAGCCCTCCGCATTCTACAATTTTTAAAAACAGGGCAATATTATCTAACAACATTATACGGTATTTCCAAATTGATATTCCGTATTATACTGGTTTATCAAATAACAACTAAACTCTAATATGTACTCGTTCAAAGGCTTCATCCCATTAAATTATTCGGCTGCACTCCTTTACCGCATCCTATTAAACTAGCGTAAAAAAACGCAAAGAATACAAGAGAGAAAAAAATGAGTAAATTAACCATCGTAGCTAACATCTATGCAAATCCAGATCAAATCGAGCACGTTAAAGCAGAGCTAAAAAAGCTTATCCCTATTACCTTAAGGGAAGAAGGCTGCATCAATTACGACCTACATCAAGATAACAATCATCCGGCACATTTCACTTTTTACGAAAACTGGCAATCACGTGAGCTTTGGCAAACTCACATGAATGCTCCTCATTTAGCTGCGTATATGCAGGCAACTGAGGGAGCAGTAGCCGAATTTACTTTAGCCGAAATGACGCAAATTTAGGTAAACACTGAACCAAACCGCAAAATATTTTGCGAAGATAAAAAGGACCGACTCAAGAGTTAATTAACCAACTCGATTAAAGGCTAATTAACGGGCTGAGTAAGGAGTAATTAAAGGACTAGGTACTCCTTAGTCCTTAGCCTTTAACCTCTATTCCTTTAACCCCTATTCCTTCACCCATTAGCCACTGACTTTGCCGCTTAGTCCTTACTAGCTTTTTATAAAAGTAACGATTCATTCTATGGCACATTTTGCACTTCATCGGACACTTAAATATTAACTTGGATCTTGTCCGATAATTCAGCGATACCACCTGCCATCAGCGAGCGAATCTCACCGTTTTCTCGGTAAAGCTCCACATTGATTATACTTTGCGACGCCTGAGGCTGCATAACAAACCCCTGCTCTATTTGGTAATTATCTTTTTTTAATTGCATCTGGTCATGTAAATAACAAGCCATCGGTCCAGCGGCCATACCGGTGGCTGCTTCTTCATCAATACCATAGCGAGGGGCAAACATACGCGTCGTCACATCGGCGTCTTCTTGATGAACCTGCTCACTGAAAACATAGTAACCGATGAGGTCAAGCGATTCGGATATTTCATTGATTTTCGCTAAATCCGGCTTGATACTCGACAGTGTCTCAAGGTTATCCACCCCGACAATAAGAAAGCTGTTACCCGTATTGACGACCATCGCATTACCGATCAATTGCTCTTGGGTTAATCCGAGTGAACCTAGCACACTTTGTTGTATATGATCGACAGACTGATACGTTGGTGCTAACTGCTCCATATAAGCGACGCCATCTGCCACCACTATCTTACGATTGCCATCGATTGTCTCTTTACTATAGTCTCCATCAGCCAGAAGGCCCTTTTTCGAGAGAAAGCTAAAAACGGCTACCGTAGCGTGGCCACAGTGGGCAATTTGACGGGTGGGGGTAAAAAAATCTAACTTGTAATCAGCCACTTCAGATTTCGATACAAATGCTGTCTCTGACAAGCCTGCGGCACGGGCAATCGCTAATTTCTGGGCACTATCAAAACGATCCGCATCCAAGACAACAGCGGCAGGGTTACCTCCTTGAGTCTTACGGCTGGTGCTATTGGCTTGTGTATCAGTCGCGTTATTTGATGAGTTAATAAAGGCGTTTACGATATCTAAAGTCACTTGCATAATGATCTCCTGCTTTCAAAAAAGCACTAGGTTAAATATTGCTGAGACCACTATCCTAACAAGTTAGAGCATGCTCTAAGTCAAGCGCTAATATCCATTATTTTTAATTTTTTTTAAAACCCAGCCCTTTTCAGTCATGTTTTTGCGAAAAGCGTTCTAGAACTTCACCCTATAAAACTGACCCTTAGCGATGCTGACTAATGCCGCATATTGTTTAATTTACGCTGCGTTACATCGATATAATGGGTAATATCCACTTGCTGCGTCAACAGCTTGTTTAAATGCTGTTCCAACAACTCGACCACTGTTTGCCGTTCATTCTCACGATAAGCTTTGGCATACACCTTAATTTTCTCTAAGGGCATCCCCGATTTTTTTAAACAGGTGACCCAATTGATCAGATCGACATCTTTTTCGTCGTAATAGCGATGACCACTGAGGTCTTTATTGGCGTTTTCGAGTAAACCCATTTTTTCATAATAACGAATAGTATGCGCACTCAGCGCCACTTTATCGCTCAACTCACCAATTTTCATCGTTGTTCACCTTCTCCATTTCATTTTCCACTTGCTCATCTGGGCGCGGATTTACTCGGTGAATATGCACACTTGAGTATGCGATAACCTTCATAAACTCGTCTTCTATTGTTGGAGCCGCAAGCGCCCGTTTCATTTGATCTATCACAACAGAAAACCTGTCTATAAGGCAAGTTTTCTTCCTTTCGACCCTTTTTCAATCGGTACTATTCGCTAAACATAACCTATTATGCTCTGCAGCTGCTTCTAAGCCCTCTGTAACGACTCAAACTGCAAATCCGATAGGTAACTGTTCCTGTGAGCAAAAAATTTGTGCAACCGTACCTTATAATCATCCCCTACTGCAGCGATCACCGAGGGGCGCTGTCGTAAATGATGACGCCACTGCTGCACTTTAGGTAAGCCATTAAATATTGCTAAATCCATAAACGACTCCAATACATCAAAGTAACGAAATATAGGAGCATACGCCCCATCCACTAACTGAAATTCAGAACCATTAAAAAATACGGGATCTTTTATTTCACGCTCTAATACTGCAAATTTTTGCTGTATTTCTAGACCGATATTATCAAAGCGTACTTTATCCTTGGCGTTATACCATTGAGCAATGCTATTTAAAATGCCAGAACCAAATTCAATCCACGCGCGCTGTTGAGCTTTTTCAAAAGGGTCTAGCGGTTGTATAGACCCAGGCGTCACCTCATCTAAATATTCGCAAATCACGGCGGATTCAAAGAGCGCCGGGCGCTCATCTACCCGTAATATTGGCACTTTTCCCAAGGGAGAATAATCGGTAAAGTCTGCCGGTTTATTGGCTAAATCAATATCCGTGCGTCGATAGGGAATCGATTTTTCCAATAAAGTAATAACAGCACGTTGTACATAAGGACACAACGGATGAGAAATGAGATGAAAACTTGGGGTAGACATAGGCGTATTCTCCAAAATAGTTTCCAATATCATATTATTTGCAGTAATCAGATTAAATTCACAATTAATGCATTACTATATTGCATTTATGCCAATGCATTAGATATTTTATAACGGGGAGAAATAAAGCCAACATAGACTGGAATTCACTCAAGGTTTTTTTAGCAATACAACACAATGGCTCTTTATTAGGGGCGGCAAAAGCACTAAACGTCAATCACTCTACCGTATTCCGGCGGCTAAACCGTTTGGAAGAACAATTGGGTGTTCGCCTATTTGAAAGGCTCAACAATCACTATCAAATGACACTCAGTGGTGAAGAGATACTGCCAATGGCACAACATATCGCCGATTCATTTGACAGCTTAGAACGTCAAGTGATTGGCCAGGATTTTCAACCGAAAGGCACCGTTGTTATTACTGCTCCTGAAAATATTGCCTGCCGTTTTTTACCGCGTTATCTGGCAAACTTTAAAACGAATTACCCCGATATTACCATCGAATTGCTCTCCAGCAACCATCAAGTCGATATGAATAGTCGGCAAGCGGATATCGCCTTGAGAGCTATAGAGTCTCCTCCCGAGCATTTAGTGGGTCGCAGGGTCAGTTGTATCTCGTGGAGTGTTTTTGGCAGTGCCGATTACCGGCAACAGCACGGCTTCCCGACAGATATCGCCAGTTTAAAACAACACTTATTGATCGGTGGAAGCGGCGCAATTAACCAGCTTCCCGCTTTCCAATGGCTCGATAAACAACATCGTGATCAAGTGACGGTTCGCTGCGACAAATTGACGACTATGTCTTATCTAGCACAATCGGGACAAGGCTTAGCACTGTTACCCAACGACCAGCAACGACCGGAAATAATCAAACTTTTTAACCTACCCCAAGGAAAAACGAGTGACCTTTGGTTACTGACGCACCCCGATTTACGCAACGTTGTCAGAGTTAAACTCGTCATGCAATATCTAGCAGAAGTGCTATTACAGGAGCCGTGTTTTAACCCATAAATAGAAATAACTAACGCCAGCGGCGCTCGATTTCTTCCAGCTTATGCTCTTGCTGTAATTTGCGTTTACCTTGATCGAAGGTTTGCAAAATTTGCTTACCTTGCGGATTGGTTTTTAAGGCAACTAAATATTCGCGGGAGACATCAAATACTGGAAGCTTGCTAAACTCCGCACTCCAGCCCGCTTGCTTTAAAGCGTAGTCCCAGGTAAATTCATAACCTACGACTCCATCTATGCGGCCCGCTTTGAGCATGCGAAAACCTTGCATGATGTTGGATAATTTAACAATAGTAACGCCGTTTAAACTTTTCCATTTGTCTCCGTAGTTAAAACCGCGCCGCTCGCCAATTGTCAAACCCTTGAGGGACTCAAGCCCACGCCATTGCAAAGTGTTTCCTTTCTTCAAATAAACTAAGAATTTAGCTTCGTTGACAAACTCTTCTGAGTAATCATACTTTGTTAATCGCTCCGAATTTTTACCCGTGGGGAATAGCACATCAACGACTTCATGGTCGAGAGAGAACATTGCTCTTGCCCAAGGGCTTACTCGCAGATCCACACTATAGCCCATCACATGAAAACTGCTGCGCACGATATCCCAACTGTACCCTTTAAAAACGTTGGAATCCTCTCCTGGTGCAAAAACTCCTTCTACAACTTCTAAGTCGCCTTCTATAAAACAGAAAGGGGCGTAATCCGAAAGAGTTGCCATTGAGACCAAGCGCGGCTGAGCCGATAGCATAGCACTATAGAAGTAACACACTAAGAGCATTACTCCGGGTAGAAACCGTCTATTTTTTGCCATGACCTATCTCCTCTTACTCTTACTCTTACTCTTACTCTTACTCTTACTCTTACTCTTCAAACATTGTTGATTCTTTATTTATTATTTCAATCAACTCTTGCGGTGAAAAATAGCCAAGCGTTTAGCAAGCCGAGTTAAATTCGGCCTATCCACTTCCAGCATACGAGCAGCCCCTGACCAATTGCCGTCCGTCTG
Organism: Eutonina indicans; assembly: GCA_032356525.1. NCBI lineage: Eukaryota > Metazoa > Cnidaria > Hydrozoa > Leptothecata > Eirenidae > Eutonina > Eutonina indicans. The sequence goes on from JAUKWF010000352.1 coordinate 9,003, forward strand.
TTGTAAAGCTTCTTGAATTTGCGTCCTCTGAAAGTTGTCCGTTGCCTCTCGCAAGCTCAATTGCAGCGGCGGATAAGCTTCCGTTTGTGTTTGAGTATAAGCGCTAGATGCACCGACAGTCGCTGCAATGGCCGAGACGGCAGGCGATCCGTTCAATTCACCACAGTCTTCTGGTTCGATCCGCTGTTGCTTCCACATCCGCTGACTTCGCCCGCGCCTTAAGCGCAGACCGGCTAATCACGTCCTCTAGCTCTCGTACATTGCCTGGCCAATCATAGCGATTGAGATAGTGCATCGTGGCCTCTGACATTTTCAATTGCCCCATTCCCAATTTTCGCCTTGTTTGCTCAATAAAGTAGCCCGCTAAAATCTGTACATCTCCCCGCCGCGCCCGCAAGCTGGGAACTGTTATGGGGTAAACACTCAAGCGATGATAGAGATCAGCCCTAAAGTTCCCCTCTTCAACCTCTTGTAACAGATTTCGATTGGTCGCTGCGATCACTCTCACTTTTACTTGCTCTACTCTATCTTGGCCGACAGGCTGAATTTCGTGACTTTGCAACGCACGTAACAACTTACTCTGCGCAGCAATAGGCAGCTCACCGATTTCATCCAGAAAAAGCGTGCCTTTATGAGCCAATAAAAACTTACCCGCTCGCGCTTGATCCGCCCCAGTAAAGGCACCTTTTACATGACCAAACAGCTCACTCTCGATCAAGTTTTCTGGCAGAGCCGCGCAGTTTACATAAACTAAAGGCCCATCGTGTAATCCTGATTGCTGGTGTAATGTACGCGCCACTAATTCTTTACCGACACCGGTCTCTCCATAAATCAGCACCGTGAAGTCAGAAGGTGCGGCAATGGCAAGTTCTCGCTGTAAACGCTGCATGACCTCGCTCTCACCGATCAGCTCACCGCCATCCCGTAGCAGTGCCTCTTCTGTCAGTTCTGCGACAATCCGCTTGGAATGGTCCGCTTGGTTTTTCAGCTGCTCAATCATTAACGCTGTGTTGAGCGTTGCCGCAGCGAGCGCAGAAATCATTTGCAACGTGTGTTTTGGGATGTCGTCAAACACATTTGCGGTCAAACTATCTAACGTTAATACGCCGAGCAACTTATCGTCAAAATACAGCGGCAACCCCATACACGCATGTACGGGGAGATCACCTTCTCGATCAATCAGTAACCCATCGTAGGGCTCGGGTAAATCACTGTCACTGGGAAAGCGCACAGCAAAATGTGACTGACAGATTTCAGCAAAGCGAGGATGTTCAGCGACGAGAAAGCGTCGGCCTAATGTATCTCGACTAAGCCCCTGTAAAGCCAAGGGTTTTAGGTAATCCCCTCGATAAGATAACAACGCGACTGCGTCACTGGGGATCGTTTTACGCACGGTGTCTAACAATCGATCAAAACGCTCTTCCGCATATAAACTTGCGGTTAAATTCATCGCTAATTCAATTAACGCTGTCCCTGTTATTTCATTCATTACTGATTGCTCTTCCCTATTAATTCATAAAGTAACCCATCAAGCCGAAGTCTTTTTGACCCATAGAGTCATATTGACTGCATTTCAAATTAGTCATTATGACCTGATTGTACAGCTTTATTATTTTTATTTTTATTAATCTATTGATTTGCATCAATATAATTTTTTTGGCCCTGCTTTTGCTATCTATGTAATACAGCCTAAATAAAAACTGTAATCTAAAAAATATATAGCAATCTAAACCCCACAACTGCTGACGATTCACAAAGGAACGACATCATGATCACGCAAAAGCAAGCCAACAGTAGCCCTTTCTTCTTTGATGAAGAACGTCAACTGCAACGGCGCCTGCTTCTCGGTAATATCATTTTAATGATGACATTTATTGTGGCGTCAGCGTCTATCGCAGTCGCCTTTATCTATGAATCATATTTCAGTCTCGGCGCACAAATCGCAGCACATATCAGCATTATTCTTTGTTCTATCACATTAAAAATTGGCTATTTACTGCGCAGCTTTGTCCTAAAAAAGCGAGGCAGTAATCGTTTTTAAACCCATTTTTTAAACTTTAATGCCTGCCGATTCTCTTCAACAGTCGACGCAGGCTGTAATTAGCTAACGTTAATAGCCAAACATCAGACATTGGCATTTTTTAATCTGTCTCAACTCTGTGATGAACTGCCTAAAAACTGTAATAAACCACTATGATTGACGGCACTGTTTTAGCCGACTTTATAGCAATACAATCAGTTTCAGTGTCCATTTAAGGGTAGATGATAATATTGAATTTTGCCATAGTTTTTCTGTTTTCTATTGATTTTTAAGCATTTCCTATTTATTGGAGCATTTATGTTAACTGATCAACATATCCAGATCATTAAAAGTACCATCCCATTACTTGAACAAGCAGGTAGCGCTTTAACCACCCATTTTTATCAACGAATGTTTCCAGCACACCCCGAGCTGCAAGATATATTCAACATGAGCAACCAGCATACTGGACGACAGCAAGTGGCACTGTTTGAAGCAATAGCCGCATACGCTAAAAATATTGATAATCTAGCAGCACTCTCATCTGCTGTGGAGCGCATCGCCCACAAACATACCAGCCTGCGGATTCAGCCAGAGCACTATGCAATTGTCGGTCATCATCTACTGGAAACATTACGTGATTTAGTGCCAGAGCAGTTCACCCCAGAAGTCGAAGAAGCTTGGACTGCCGCCTATGAGTTTCTCGCCAGTATCTTTATCGGTAGAGAATCAGAGCTTTACCGCTTATCCGCAGACGCAAATGGCGGCTGGAGTGGCACCAGAGATTTCATCGTCAAACAAAAGAAAGCGGAATCAGCACTGGTTACCAGTTTTGTTTTTCAACCGATTGACCAAAAGGCAGTGGTTGGCTTTGCCCCTGGCCAATATATCGGCGTAGTTGTCCAGCCAAGCCAAAGTGAATACCAAGAAATTCGTCAGTACTCACTGTCAGATAGCGCCAATGATGAGACTTATCGCATCTCGGTAAAAAGAGAAACACTACCCAAGTCAGGCCTTGTTTCTAACTATCTACACGATGAAGTGAATGAGGGAGATATCATCAAACTTCACCCTCCCGCTGGAGATTTCTCTTTTGTCGATCGCGACCGTCCTGTTGTTTTGATTTCCGCTGGCGTAGGCATTACCCCCATGCAGTCGATGTTAGAAGACTTGGCTGCAAACAATTACGGCAATGATGTGGTGTTTCTAGATGCCTGTGAAAACAGCGAGCAGCACTCCTTTTCTGATCGCACACGCTCACTTTGCGACAAAAACAATTGGCAGCAACATGTGTGGTATCGCACAGGAGAAAAACTGACAGAAAACACACATATCGGCTTCCTTAATTTTGCTGATGTATCCCTGCCATTAAGCACCGCTGACTTTTATCTTTGCGGTCCTGTGGCTTTCATGCAATTTGCAAGAAACCAATTATTAGAAAACAATGTTCCCGCTGACCGCATCCATTACGAAGTGTTTGGCCCTCACCAAAACCTCTAATAAGAAAAAAGACTTAGCGAGTATCCCCTGCTCGCTAAGTGTTTAAAAAAGCAACATCTCTTGTTACTCTAACAATTAATTTTGAGTGTTTAAGTCCTGATTGAGGCTTAACGCTAAGCTCTCATTGCCAAACTTTTACAAACACAAAACCTCAAAGGATTTACAAATGATCAAAGGAAGCTGCCTCTGCCAAAAAATCCGTTACCAGATTACAGGGGAAGTCGGCGATATTGTTCACTGCCACTGTATCCTAGATTCCCACATTAACCGACACACTTGGCAATAGACTTGAGAGCCAGCTGACCGTAGGCTAAAAGCTCTCACAC